>JBBBDQ010001269.1:335000-565000 GCA_037127315.1 Ascarosepion bandense | reverse complement strand
TTTTATGAATGGTATATATATTCATTCTAAGAAATCAACTTGGAGATCAGCTTTCTTTGGCGTATTTTAGTAAAGTGGGTTTCATTGAGTGTCAGATGGTATTATGTATTTTCTTCCAAAAATATATTGCTAGTAATTTCCTTTTATTTTTCCTTCAAAATATATTCCTGGATTTTTTGCAATAAATGTGTATTTTTATACTTTCATAGTGTTTTGACCCCAGTTTGAAGTTAACCCTCTAGGCCCATTCGTATCATATTTGATACAGTATGAAAACAAGCCTTGAAAGAAATATTTTCCTGAAAATTTTTTTAAGAGAAATACTTTATAAATTTCAAATGAAAGCAGTACTGACTGCTCAGTCAATGAATACCAAATGTTTCCTTATAGGGAAATACTGCCCATAGCTGAGAAACATAAGATGGTACCTTCCCGGGACAAGGCGGACCTTGGAACAACAGCAATTAAGAGATGTTTTCATAATACTCACAACCTTCTAACCAGTGACCTTGCTGCCGGATGCAGTTTATTGCCATACCCAGGAACAATATATAGTTTAAATGCATGCTATATGTAAGGGCTAGAGTGCACAATGTCAGCGATTAGGCGCATGTAAATATCAGCCGACAATGAAGTCAATAGGCAGTGACATGTTAAATTCAATCGTCAGGCCTGCAGATTTCCTTTAGCAAACACACTATTCTCTGTATCCTCATATATATATATATATACATATATATATATATATATGATAGAATAAGCAAAGAGCTGGTAAGAATGTGTCTTTAATCTAATATATTTAAATTTATTAAGTTTCTTCAGAGATTCTTTTACAAGACCTGAAATTAAAATTAAAAAAAAACAAAGAGACTATGCTGAAATGTTGATTAGGACTTGGTCTCATTAGTTAGATGCGCGACACGTGTAATAAAGGAGTAGATTTTCATTTCAAATTTAGGAATTGCTTGATTGTTTATATGTATGTATGTCACTTGTAATAAAAGAAATAGATGTTTATTTTAAATGTAAGTGTATATAAATGTTTGTTTGAATGTATGTGGGTGAGATAATGCACGTGTCAAGTGCATTGAAACGATGAATATTTTTTTTACATACGGTTTGAGAAAATTATGGGTTTTTAAATGTATGAATGTGTGTTTATAATTCGTTAATTTTAGTATGTGTTTGATTGATAAAACAAAATATATTTCCGTTTAATATTGTAGCAAAATGATGTATATAATTATTAAGCGAAATTTCTATCATTATAAATTATATCTATGAAAGTGGACATTAATAGTTTGAACTGAGAAATCGAGGAGCCGAGTTGTAATTAAAATTGAGTTCATTTAGGTTCACTTATGTGTTAATAGCTTTGAGAAGTTTGGAATCAATCTTTACTGCCCTTAACTATGTTTAAAATATCAGGATGAACTGTGTGACAACTAGGTTATGTAAAGGAACGTTTTTATTCAAACAGATTCGTATTATCCCGAAAATATAGATACATATGACTAGAGTCGGTTTGTGAATCCAAATTCCTACTGAAAATTCTACAATGAATTTGTACGTCCGAATATACACGACCTCTGCTATGCATGATTAGATTTTTGTTTGCATGCAGTGGTTTCCTTTGATAAGGGTAACGCACTAACATCTACAGGTAAGTATATATGAGACTGAATTACAAATAATTTTGGTTTTGTTTATCTATTCTTCAAAACATAAATTACAATAACAAATTTTAGTTATATATTCACCATTTTAAAGGCTAACAATCAAGCAGCTTTTAAATGCTTTCTGATTAAAAGTTAGTAGGTTTTGAAGGTGGAAAAGTTTAATCAAGATTTTCTCCAGAAAAGTTTTTCAGCCATTGAAAATAGTAACAATCGTTTGGTGCAAATTATGGTGAATAGTGCTGGAGAAGTGGAACAGACTAACTGAATTCCAAATATATTGCTGCGTTATTGTTGCTGTATAAACCTTCATGTTATGGAAAATAAAATTCACCCTATCCACTGGAGAACGGCACTTCTTATGAACATATTTAGCACTGGACGTATAAAAGTGTATTTAGTATCAGAAAGTTAAGTGCCATATGTAATACACGCTTAGGCGATCATATCTCGAATGAGACATGACTGACTGTGCAGAAGATTATCCCGCAGTAGGTTGCCATTACTTTCTACGGCAGACTGGTTGCCAGCCAAGGCTATAGAACCCAATCGGTCCTGTTATTTAACCCATAAGTGGAAGGAGAAGTGACGGATTATTACCTTTCCCAATTGAATTGAATACGAGGAATTCAACTGGAATTCGAACACGGATCCCTGATTTCTCGTCCCGAGCTCTATATCTACTGCACATCCGTATTGAAATTTAAATAAAAAATTACTCCGGTGACCCTACTAAACGTAGATAATTTTTTTCCATGGAGCTCAAATATGGGGTCGTTTGAGTAGATTTATCCTTGTCTGTCCGTTGTCTTTTGCGTTAAACATTAATCGCGCATAACCCATTTTATATTACCTGTAATTACCTGTAATTACCTGTAATTACCTGTAATTAGATCTGTAAGGAAGGATTTATTTCTCTGTTTTAAAATGAGGTGTGCTGCTATGTATAAACGGTACAGTTTGCTCGTTTTGCTAAGAATTGGTGTAACCAAAATCCCTGTTTTGCTGATTTTCCCTATCTTTTGTGTTAATGCACCTCATTTAGATCGTGATATGTTTAACATATTTGATATTTCAGTCGTACATTAATGTTCATCTTTTTTCCCTAATGACTTTAGAGTTCCAACCTCAAAAGTCCGATGTACGATCCGGTCTGGGTTAATCTTTGAACGACTTTTCTCCAGAAAAAACTTTGAAAAACGATTTCATACTTTCCGGTTTTATTGGCTATAAATGCAATATATTTTACTACTTGGTTTCATAGCTTTATTCTCATGTTTGAAGTACATTATATTTTATGACGTCAATATGCATTCAGTCATTTTATTAATGGGTTTAAGTAATTCATTCAGCCCCTGGGAAAATAGTTATGATAAATACTTACAAAATTGTTCTTAACTGCCACGTAATTGATATTGTGGCTGTGCGTTATGGTGCCATGGATATTGACTCGGAACGGGGAACATTGGGGAGCCGAGCTCGAATTCAAGTTGAATTCCTCGCATTCACTTACGCACAAATACTCTTGGGAAAATTATTTAACCGTCTCTTCCCTTCAATTATGGGATAAATAATAAAACAAATTGAGTTCTGTTGCATTGGCTGGCAACCAGTCTATCGCAGAAAGCAATGGCAACATACTGCGAGATAATCTTCTGCCGAGTCAGTCATGTCCCTTTCGAGACATGTTCGTCCAAAGCGTGTTTCACTTATAGCACTCAACTGACTGAATTAATATTAGACATTAACTATTACAGTTGTTTCACTAAAACAGAAATTCCTTATTAGACAATGTTTTTTTTAAATTTTATTTGAAGGGTTCATTTAGAAAAAGGGTTCTCAATCGAACTCTATATGCATCCTGGGAGTCTATGTAAAATTACTGGTGCTTCACACACACAAACAAAGCAAATTGAGATTTCACCGCAATATATTAGTCGTCCATAGAGCAGTTTACATTCGTAACGATTCTTACAATTGAGAATTGAAATTTCGTTAGTAATCTACGCCATGTTAAAATACTAAAAATAGATAAACAAATCTGAATCAAGTAGAAATAAAGATCAAGTGATGTAAGTTAGCGTCCCTTTTGCTCTACGTAATTATTTTATTGTAAAATTTGAATATAAACTGAGAAGTATCTATAAAAGGAGGAATATATATAAAGAAAAAATATATAAAGTTTATAATTTAATTTAATAAATCAATAATAAAAATAATATCAATTTAAAAACATCAATAAAAAATAGTATACAATGATAATTTTTTTCATACAATAACAGACGTGACATCATGAAAAGGGTTTATCTTTGACTATCATTGACATATATAAATATATATATTATTATTGTTATTATTATTATTAACTATCTGATAAGAAATCATTATTATTATTATTATGAGACATCATTATTAACTAACTGATGAGACATTGTTCTTTCAATGTCGAAACAAAATGTACAAGTTTCTAGTAGTTTGCAGTTTGCACATGTTCTAAAGTAATAATAATAATAATAATTATATATATATATATATATATATATATATATAAACTATCAAAGCAGCCCCCCAACAGGAATCCCAGTAAATAAATTTGCATATTTTTTATTATTTATTCATTTCTTAATTACTCACATATTTTAAAATGGTTTAGTTTGAATTATTTTACTATTTTCAGTTACATAGAATTCAGTTGTTCAATACTGAGATGAGGTAGTATTTTCATTACTGACATTTTTCGGAATGTAGTCCTCATCTTTAGAGACATGTTTACGACGTTTCGGCCGCTATAATCTCTGGCCTTTATTTCAGGTGTTAGGAATTTTGAAATAAAAACTAAAATAGTTTTACGTGAAAATAAAGCATATATATTTAATATTTCTATAATACAATTAAAGATATCATAAGCATCTTTTTCTTCGAAAGTTTATGGGAACTAACCAAAAAATAAGAGGTAAAGGATTTTACGGGTTAAAAGAAAATTGAAGCTATCTGATCTAGAACAATATTATAAAATTCAGATTGATTAGTGCACATGTTTTCCAAAATGAACATCGCTTTTGCATTTCGCTCTTATCTTTACCTGCTTTTCTGTTAAATACGAAATTTAAAAATTCAAATGCAACGTCAATCATCGCCGTCTATATTTTCATTTTTTGATTCTTATTTTTATTCTCAGTAATCTTTGTGTCTTTGTGGCTTCATCAACTTTCTTTCGGTAAAAAAGAATAAAAAATTATCACTGCATACTCTTAGCAAATGCTTCTTGTCTCTATCGTTTAAGAAAAAAATTGATAAATTTTTATAATGCTCGAAAACCAGCGTTTGAAATTATACATGTATCCATGATCAGACAAATTTATACATTTTTCCGAGATCAGACAATTTTATATTTTTGGCTGTGATTAAAGAAATTTATTCATTTGTCCGTGATTAAACAAATTTATACATTTGTGCGTGATCAGAAAAAAATTATACATTTCTGCGTGATCAGACAAATTTATACATTTAGGTGTGATCAAACAAATTTATGCATTTGTCTGTTATCAGACCAATTTATAAATTTGACCGTGATCAGACAAATTTTTACATTTGTCCGTGATCAGACAAATTTAAACATTTGGCTGTAACCAAACAAAGTTTGAACACCGAAGAAAGTTATTGACTGTTCGACTTACTATTAAAATGATTTTGCCATTCTATATTAAACTCCCGAATTATTTATATAATATACATTGTTCGGACTGTTATCCTCACTTTTGTTGTGATATCTACGATGTTTCGACTGTTATATGCTCCGGCTCTCTTCAGGTGATATACGTTAGAAATTAGAACCAATTCATTTATTGTTCTAGTTCCACGTGACATGTTTTTTCTGGTTATCTCAGTTTCGGTTATTTTTCTTTAGCAACTCAACTCTCCGAGTTTTTTTTTCAGCTATGCTGTAGGTAGGTATTGAACTCACAAATTTTTGGATCAAATCAGTGGTTTAATTTAACCAACGCTTTTATCCATTGAGACATGCGAATTTGTCCAGAAAAA
Source organism: Ascarosepion bandense (assembly GCA_037127315.1). Classification (NCBI taxonomy): domain Eukaryota; kingdom Metazoa; phylum Mollusca; class Cephalopoda; order Sepiida; family Sepiidae; genus Ascarosepion; species Ascarosepion bandense. The sequence continues at coordinate 559,283 of JBBBDQ010001269.1, read as the reverse complement.
AGCGTAAATCGTAGATCTAGAACAATCTACACCAGTAGACTAAATGTATGTTTCTGCGCTTGTCGTTTCTTTTAAATTTCTTTTATTTATTTTCCCCATAGAGTACCCTATGTCCTTGTGCCAGTATAAATCAAGCTTAATAAGTTGAGGTCTCAAATAATGTTTTCATCCATGTTCTATTTTTGGTCTTTTAATGTTTCCCTTTTAGATATTTGTTTTAAAAGTTTCGAACTGAAATGGATTAATGTTGAATTTAAAATTTAATATTGAGTTTTTAATGTAAAATTTTGCATAGCCTAATATTTCTACCCTCCTCCTTGTTGGTGTCTGTTTTTTTTATTTCTCCGTCTCTTATTCTATCTCTCTATATACAGACTGCAATGCAACAAGCTCCTGAATGACCCCAACTTGCAGAAAAAATACACTGACCGTGGGAGAAAGAAATACAAAGTACAAATTTGAAATGGAACGCGCTTAAAGGAGCGCTAGTGACATCAGCAAACAACATTGTCCCAGAGGAAATCAGACGCAGAAGTAAACTGAGGAATTTCTTGACATGATGAAAACGAGACAGAAAACTGTACCAAGACATGGAAATGAATAAAAGAAATGAATTAAGGACCAAGTGCAGACAGACTAAAGAGGCTCACCAAACATCTGCAGAAGTATAGAGATTGAGCAAGACAAATAAATGAGAAATGAATAACGAAATAAGGGAACTAACAGGACAAAGAACATGCTTCTCGACAGTATGTATAAAATCAAAGGATCGAACGATCATATATATGAGAAAGAGGAAATACTCTAGCGATATAAAGAATATATAAACGTTCTCTTCCACGACAAGTGTAAGCAACCGATAGTAAACAAAGATGCTAACGGACCAGAAATACTAAAATCCTAAGTGAAAGATGCAATGGCCAAACTGAATAGGAACAAGGCAGGTGGACCAGACGGATTCTATAAGAAAGAGCGATCCAAAAAGAGGAGGATCTTTGCCTGTGTTTACTATGCCAATGCGTCCGACAAATTACACCACAAGGAACTGATAGAAATGATCAGCAACCTCGACTTAATTGGCAAAGTCCTAAGAGTAATCAAAACCTCGACTGGAAGCAATCCGCCTACATCCAAACGGGAAACGAATTCAGCAGACATAAAAACAGAGAAAGGAGCGTAAGACAATGATGAGTCTTTTCAACAAATCTGTTCAACTTGTACAGCAAGACTATGCTAAGGACCCTAGAAAATATACAATGATTCGTCATTGGCGGTCGCAATCTGAACAACATAAGTGTTGTGGTACCCTTACTTACCTCAACGTGGACTCACCCACTGCTATATTAATAGGTGTGTGAGAGCGTAGAGGAAAATATTGAGTAGCACTGTGCGCATGACTTCAGTCGACTACAAAGGACTATACTGGATTCGCAAGCCCTGCTTATTTGGTACCTTCTTCTTTGTAACCTTTTCTGTAATCCATCTTTTCTTTAACCTACACCTCGTGTTCCGTATTATATTTCCGTGGACCCATTTATGACCTCAGTCGACTACCAAGGACTATACTGGATTCGCAAGCTCTACTTATTGGTACCTTCTTCTTTGTAATCTTTTCTGTAATCCATCTTTTCTTTAACCTACACATCGTGTTCCGTATTATATTTCCGTGGACCCATTTATGACCTCAGTCGAGTACCAAGGACTATACTGGATTCGCAAGCTCTACTTATTGGTACCTTCTTCTTTGTAACCTTTTCTGTACTCCATCTTTTCTTTAACCTACACATCGTATTCCGTATTATATTTCCGTGGACACATTTATGACCTCAGTCGACTACCAAGGACAATACTGGATTCGCAAGCTCTACTTATTGGTACCTTCTTCTTTGTAACCTTTTCTGTAATCCATCTTTTCTTTAACCTACACCTCGTGTTCCGTATTATATTTCCGTGGACCCATTTATGACCTCAGTCGACTACCAAGGACTATACTGGATTCGCAAGCTCTACTTATTGGTACCTTCTTCTTTGTAATCTTTTCTGTAATCCATCTTTTCTTTAGCCTACACATCGTGTTCCGTATTATATTTCCGTGGACCCATTTATGACCTCAGTCGACTACCAAGGACTATACTGGATTCGCAAGCTCTACTTATTGGTACCTTCTTCTTTGTAATCTTTTCTGTAATCCATCTTTTCTTTAACCTACAGATCGTGTTCCGTATTATATTTCCGTGGACCCATTTATGACCTCAGTCGAATACCAAGGACTATACTGGATTCGTAAGCTCTACTTATTGGTACCTTCTACTTTGTAACCTTTTCTGTAATCCATCTTTTCTTTAACCTACACCTCGTGTTCCGTATTATATTTCCGTGGACCCATTTATGACCTCAGTCGACTACCAAGGACAATACTGGATTCGCAAGCTCTACTTATTGGTACCTTCTTCTTTGTAACCTTTTCTGTAATCCATCTTTTCTTTAACCTACACCTCGTGTTCCGTATTATATTTCCGTGGACCCATTTATGACCTCAGTCGACTACCAAGGACTATACTGGATTCGCAAGCTCTACTTATTGGTACCTTCTTCTTTGTAATCTTTTCTGTAATCCATCTTTTCTTTAACCTACACCTCGTGTTCCGTATTATATTTCCGTGGACCCATTTATGACCTCAGTCGACTACCAAGGACTATACTGGATTCGCAAGCTCTACTTATTGGTACCTTCTTCTTTGTAATCTTTTCTGTAATCCATCTTTTCTTTAACCTACACCTCGTGTTCCGTATTATATTTCCGTGGACCCATTTATGACCTCAGTCGACTACCAAGGACTATACTGGATTCGCAAGCTCTACTTATTGGTACCTTCTTCTTTGTAATCTTTTCTGTAATCCATCTTTTCTTTAACCTACACATCGTGTTCCGTATTATATTTCCGTGGACCCATTTATGACCTCAGTCGACTACCAAGGACAATACTCGATTCGCAAGCTCTACTTATTGGTACCTTCTTCTTTGTAACGTTTTCTGTACTCCATCTTTTCTTTAACCTACACATCGTATTCCGTATTATATTTCCGTGGACCCATTTATGACCTCAGTCGACTACCAAGGACTATACTGGATTCGCAAGCTCTACTTATTGGTACCTTCTTCTTTGTAAACTTTTCTGTAATCCATCTTTTCTTTAACCTACACCTCGTGTTCCGTATTATATTTCCGTGGACCCATTTATGACCTCAGTCGATTACCAAGGACTATACTGGATTCGCAAGCTCTACTTATTGGTACCTTCTTCTTTGTAACCTTTTCTGTAATCCATCTTTTCTTTAACCTACACATCGTGTTCCGTATTATATTTCCGTGGACCAATTTATGACCTCAGTCGATTACCAAGGACTATACTGGATTCGCAAGCTCTACTTATTGTTACCTTCTTCTTTGTAACCTTTCCTGTAATCCATCTTTTCTTTAACCTACACCTCGTGTTCCGTATTATATTTCCGTGGACCCATTTATGACCTCAGTCGAATACCAAGGACTATATGGATACGCAAGCTCTACTTATTGGTACCTTCTTCTTTGTAACCTTTTCTGTAATCCATCTTTTCATTAACCTACACCTCGTGTTCCGTATTATATTTCCGTGGACCCATTTATGACCTCAGTCGACTAACAAGGACTATACTGGATTCGCAAGCTCTACTTATTGTTACCTTCTTTTTGTAACCTTTTCTGTAATCCATCTTTTCTTTAACCTACACCTCGTGTTCCGTATTATATTTCCGTGGACCCATTTACGACCTCAGTCGACTACCAAGGACTATACTGGATTCGCCAACTCTACTTATTGGTACCTTCTTCTTTGTAATCTTTTCTGTACCCCATCTTTTCTTTAACCTACACATCGTGTTCCGTATTATATTTCCGTGGACCCATTTATGACCTCAGTCGACTACCAAGGACTATACTGGATTCGCAAGCTCTACTTATTGTTACCTTCTTCTTTGTAACCTTTTCTGTAATCCATCTTTTCTTTAACCTACACCTCGTGTTCCGTATTATATTTCCGTGGACCCATTTATGACCTCAGTCGACTACCAAGGACTATACTGGATTCGCAAGCTCTACTTATTGGTACATTCTTCTTTGTAACATTTTCCGTACTCCATCTTTTCTTTAACCTACACATCGTGTTCCGTATTATATTTACGTGGACCCATTTATGACCTCAGTCGAATACCAAGGACTATACTGGATTCGCAAGCTCTACTTATTGTTACCTTCTTCTTTGTAACCTTTTCTGTAATCCATCTTTTCTTTAACCTACACCTCGTGTTCCGTATTATATTTCCGTGGACCCATTTATGACCTCATTCGATTACAATGGACTATACTGGATACGTAAGGTCTACTTATTGGTACCTTCTTCTTTGTAACATTTTCTGTAATCCATCTTATCTTTAACCTACACCTCGTGTTCCGTATTATATTTCCGTGGACCCATTTATGACCTCAGTCGACTACCAAGGACTATACTGGATTCGCAAGCTCTACTTATTGTTATCTTCTTCTTTGTAACCTTTTCTGTAATCCATCTTTTCATTAACCTACACCTCGTGTTCCGTATTATATTTCCGTGGACCCATTTATGACCTCATTCGACTACCAAGGACTATACTGGATTCGCAAGCTCTACTTATTGTTACCTTCTTCTTTGTAACCTTTTCTGTAATCCATCTTTTCTTTAACCTACACCTCGTGTTCCGTATTATATTTCCGTGGACCCATTTATGACCTCATTCGATTACAATGGACTATACTGGATACGTAAGGTCTACTTATTGGTACCTTCTTCTTTGTAACATTTTCTGTAATCCATCTTATCTTTAACCTACACCTCGTGTTCCGTATTATATTTCCGTGGACCCATTTATGACCTCAGTCGACTACCAAGGACAATACTGGATTCGCAAGCTCTACTTATTGTTACCTTCTTCTTTGTAACCTTTTCTGTAATCCATCTATTCTTTAACCTACACCTCGTGTACCGTATTATATTTCCTTGGACCCATTTATGACCTCAGTCGACTACCAAGGACTATACTGGATTCGCAAGCTCTACTTATTGGTACCTTCTTCTTTGTAAACTTTTCTGTACTCCATCTTTTCTTTAACCTACACATCGTGTTCCGTATTATATTTCCTTGGACCCATTTATGACCTCAGTCGACTACCAAGGACTATACTGGATTCGCAAGCTCTACTTATTGTTACCTTCTTCTTTGTAACCTTTTCTGTAATCCATCTTTTCTTTAACCTACACCTCGTGTTCCGTATTATATTTCCGTGGACCCATTTATGACCTCAGTCGACTACCAAGGACTATACTGGATTCGCAAGCTCTACTTATTGTTACCTTCTTCTTTGTAACCTTTTCTGTAATCCATCTTTTCTTTAACCTGCACCTCGTGTTCCGTATTATATTTCCGTGGACCCATTTATGACCTCAGTCGACTACCAAGGACAATACTGGATTCGCAAGCTCTACTTATTGGTACCTTCTTCTTTGTAACCTTTTCTGTAATCCATCTTTTCTTTAACCTACACATCGTGTTCCGTATTATATTTCCGTGGACCCATTTATGACCTCAGTCGACTACCAAGGACTATACTGGATTCGCAAGCTCTACTTATTGGTACCTTCTTCTTTGTAACCTTTTCTGTAATCCATCTTTTCTTTAACCTACACCTCGTGTTCCGTATTATATTTCCGTGGACCCATTTATGACCTCATTCGACTACAAAGGACTATACTGGATTCGCAAGCTCTACTTATTGTTACCTTCTACTTTGTAACCTTTTCTGTAATCCATCTTTTCTTTAACCTACACCTCGTGTTCCGTATTATATTTCCGTGGACCCATTTATGACCTCAGTCGACTACCAAGGACTATACTGGATTCGCAAGCTCTACTTATTGGTACATTCTTCTTTGTAACATTTTCCGTACTCCATCTTTTCTTTAACCTACACATCGTGTTCCGTATTATATTTACGTGGACCCATTTATGACCTCAGTCGAATACCAAGGACTATACTGGATTCGCAAGCTCTACTTATTGTTACCTTCTTCTTTGTAACCTTTTCTGTAATCCATCTTTTCTTTAACCTACACCTCGTGTTCCGTATTATATTTCCGTGGACCCATTTATGACCTCATTCGATTACAATGGACTATACTGGATACGTAAGGTCTACTTATTGGTACCTTCTTCTTTGTAACATTTTCTGTAATCCATCTTATCTTTAACCTACACCTCGTGTTCCGTATTATATTTCCGTGGACCCATTTATGACCTCAGTCGACTACCAAGGACTATACTGGATTCGCAAGCTCTACTTATTGTTATCTTCTTCTTTGTAACCTTTTCTGTAATCCATCTTTTCATTAACCTACACCTCGTGTTCCGTATTATATTTCCGTGGACCCATTTATGACCTCATTCGACTACCAAGGACTATACTGGATTCGCAAGCTCTACTTATTGTTACCTTCTTCTTTGTAACCTTTTCTGTAATCCATCTATTCTTTAACCTACACCTCGTGTTCCGTATTATATTTCCTTGGACCCATTTATGACCTCAGTCGACTACCAAGGACTATACTGGATTCGCAAGCTCTACTTATTGGTACCTTCTTCTTTGTAAACTTTTCTGTACTCCATCTTTTCTTTAACCTACACATCGTGTTCCGTATTATATTTCCGTGGACCCATTTATGACCTCAGTCGACTACCAAGGACTATACTGGATTCGCAAGCTCTACTTATTGGTACCTTCTTCTTTGTAACCTTTTCTGTAATCCATCTTTTCTTTAACCTACACCACGTGTTTCGTATTAAATTTCCGTGGACCCATTTATGACCTCAGTCGACTACCAAGGACTATACTGGATTCGCAAGCTCTACTTATTGTTACCTTCTTCTTTGTAACCTTTTCTGTAATCCATCTTTTCTTTAACCTGCACCTCGTGTTCCGTATTATATTTCCGTGGACCCATTTATGACCTCAGTCGCCTACCAAGGACAATACTGGATTCGCAAGCTCTACTTATTGTTACCTTCTTCTTTGTAACCTTTTCTGTAATCCATCTATTCTTTAACCTACACCTCGTGTACCGTATTATATTTCCTTGGACCCATTTATGACCTCAGTCGACTACCAAGGACTATACTGGATTCGCAAGCTCTACTTATTGGTACCTTCTTCTTTGTAAACTTTTCTGTACTCCATCTTTTTTTAACCTACACATCGTGTTCCGTATTATATTTCCTTGGACCCATTTATGACCTCAGTCGACTACCAAGGACTATACTGGATTCGCAAGCTCTACTTATTGTTACCTTCTTCTTTGTAACCTTTTCTGTAATCCATCTTTTCTTTAACCTACACCTCGTGTTCCGTATTATATTTCCGTGGACCCATTTATGACCTCAGTCGACTACCAAGGACTATACTGGATTCGCAAGCTCTACTTATTGTTACCTTCTTCTTTGTAACATTTTCTGTAATCCATCTTTTCTTTAACCTGCACCTCGTGTTCCGTATTATATTTCCGTGGACCCATTTATGACCTCAGTCGACTACCAAGGACAATACTGGATTCGCAAGCTCTACTTATTGGTACCTTCTTCTTTGTAACCTTTTCTGTAATCCATCTTTTCTTTAACCTACACATCGTGTTCCGTATTATATTTCCGTGGACCCATTTATGACCTCAGTCGACTACCAAGGACTATACTGGATTCGCAAGCTCTACTTATTGGTACCTTCTTCTTTGTAACCTTTTCTGTAATCCATCTTTTCTTTAACCTACACCTCGTGTTCCGTATTATATTTCCGTGGACCCATTTATGACCTCATTCGACTACAAAGGACTATACTGGATTCGCAAGCTCTACTTATTGTTACCTTCTACTTTGTAACCTTTTCTGTAATCCATCTTTTCTTTAACCTACACCTCGTGTTCCGTATTATATTTCCGTGGACCCATTTATGACCTCATTCGACTACCAAGGACTATACTGGATTCGCAAGCTCTACTTATTGTTACCTTCTTCTTTGTACCCTATTCTATAATCCATCTTTTCTTTAACCTACACCTCGTGTTCCGTATTATATTTCCGTGGACCCATTTATGACCTCAGTCGACTACCAAGGACTATACTGGATTCGCAAGCTCTACTTATTGGTACCTTCTTCTTTGTAAACTTTTCTGTACTCCATCTTTTTTTAACCTACACATCGTGTTCCGTATTATATTTCCGTGGACCCATTTATGACCTCAGTCGACTACCAAGGACTATACTGGATTCGTAAGCTCTACTTATTTGTATCTTCTTCTTTGTAACCTTTTCTGTAATCCATCTTTTCTTTAACCTACACCTCGTGTTCCGTATTATATTTCCGTGGACCCATTTATGACCTCAGTCGACTACCAAGGACTATACTGGATTCGCAAGCTCTACTTATTGGTACCTTCGTCTTTGTAACCTTTTCTGTACTCCATCTTTTCTTTAACCTACACATCGTGTTCCGTATTATATTTCCGTGGACCCATTTATGACCTCAGTCGACTACCAAGGACTATACTGGATTCGCAAGCTCTACTTATTGGTACCTTCTTCTTTGTAACCTTTTCTGTAATCCATCTATTCTTTAACCTACACCTCGTGTTCCGTATTATATTTCCGTGGACCCATTTATGACCTCAGTCGACTACCAAGGACTATACTGGATTCGCAAGCTCTACTTATTGGTACCTTCTTCTTTGTAAACTTTTCTGTACTCCATCTTTTCTTTAACCTACACATCGTGTTCCGTATTATATTTCCGTGGACCCATTTATGACCTCAGTCGACTACCAAGGACTATACTGGATTCGCAAGCTCTACTTATTGGTACCTTCTTCTATGTAAACTTTTCTGTACTCCATCTTTTTTTAACCTACACATCGTGTTCCGTATTATATTTCCGTGGACCCATTTATGACCTCAGTCGACTACCAAGGACTATACTGGATTCGCAAGCTCTACTTATTGGTACCTTCTTCTTTGTAACCTTTTCTGTAATCCATCTATTCTTTAACCTACACCTCGTGTTCCGTATTATATTTCCGTGGACCCATTTATGACCTCAGTCGACTACCAAGGACTATACTGGATTCGCAAGCTCTACTTATTGGTACCTTCTTCTTTGTAAATTTTCTGTACTCCATCTTTTTATTAACCTACACATCGTGTTCCGTATTATATTTCCGTGGACCCATTTATGACCTCAGTCGACTACCAAGGACTATACTGGATTCGCAAGCTCTACTTATTGGTACCTTCTTCTTTGTAAACTTTTCTGTACTCCATCTTTTCTTTAACCTACACATCGTGTTCCGTATTATATTTCCGTGGACCCATTTATGACCTCAGTCGACTACCAAGGACTATACTGGATTCGCAAGCTCTACTTATTGGTACCTTCTTCTTTGTAAACTTTTCTGTACTCCATCTTTTCTTTAACCTACACATCGTGTTCCGTATTATATTTCCGTGGACCCATTTATGACCTCAGTCGACTACCAAGGACTATACTGGATTCGCAAGCTCTAGTTATTTTTACCTTCTTCTTTGTAACCTTTTCTGTAATCCATCTTTTCTTTAACCTGCACCTCGTGTTCCGTATTATATTTCCGTGGACCCATTTATGACCTCAGTCGACTACCAAGGACAATACTGGATTCGCAAGCTCTACTTATTGTTACCTTCTTCTTTGTAACCTTTTCTGTAATCCATCTTTTCTTTAACCTACACATCGTGTTCCGTATTATATTTCCGTGGACCCATTTATGACCTCATTCGACTACAAAGGACTATACTGGATTCGCAAGCTCTACATATATGTTACCTTCTTCTTTGTAACCTTTTCTGTAATCCATCTTTTCTTTAACCTGCACCTCGTGTTCCGTATTATATTTCCGTGGACCCATTTATGACCTCAGTCGACTACCAAGGACAATACTGGATTCGCAAGCTCTACTTATTGGTACCTTCTTCTTTGTAACCTTTTCTGTAATCCAACTTTATTTAACCTACACATCGTGTTCCGTATTATATTTCCGTGGACCCATTTATGACCTCATTCGACTACAAAGGACTATACTGGATTCGCAAGCTCTACTTATTGGTACCTTCTTCTTTGTAACCTTTTCTGTAATCCATCTTTTCTTTAAACTACACATCGTGTTCCGTATTATATTTCCGTGGACCCATTTATGACCTCATTCGACTACAAAGGACTATACTGGATTCGCAAGCTCTACTTATTGGTACCTTCTTCTTTGTAACCTTTTCTGTAATCCATCTTTTCTTTAACCTACACCTCGTGATCCGTATTATATTTCCGTGGACCCATTTATGACCTCAGTCGACTACCAAGGACAATACTGGATTCGCAAGCTCTACTTATTGGTACCTTCTTCTTTGTAACCTTTTCTGTAATCCATCTTTTCTTTAACCTACACATCGTGTTCCGTATTATATTTCCGTGGACCCATTTATGACCTCATTCGACTACAAAGGACTATACTGGATTCGCAAGCTCTACTTATTGGTACCTTCTTCTTTGTAACCTTTTCTGTAATCCATCTTTTCTTTAACCTACACCTCGTGATCCGTATTATATTTCCGTGGACCCATTTATGACCTCAGTCGACTACCAAGGACAATACTGGATTCGCAAGCTCTACTTATTGGTACCTTCTTCTTTGTAACCTTTTCTGTAATCCATCTTTTCTTTAACCTACACCTCGTGATCCGTATTATATTTCCGTGGACCCATTTATGACCTCAGTCGACTACCAAGGACAATACTGGATTCGCAAGCTCTACTTATTGGTACCTTCTTCTTTGTAACCTTTTCTGTAATCCATCTTTTCTTTAACCTACACATCGTGTTCCGTATTATATTTCCGTGGACCCATTTATGACCTCAGTCGACTACCAAGGACAATACTGGATTCGCAAGATCTACTTATTGGTACCTTCTTCTTTGTAACATTTTCCGTAATCCATCTTTTCTTTAACCTACACATCGTGTTCCGTATTATATTTCCGTGGACCCATTTATGACCTCAGTCGACTACAAAGGACTATACTGGATTCGCAAGCTCTACTTATTGTTACCTTCTACTTTGTAACCTTTTCTGTAATCCATCTTTTCTTTAACCTACACCTCGTGTTCCGTATTATATTTCCGTGGACCCATTTATGACCTCATTCGACTACCAAGGACTATACTGGATTCGCAAGCTCTACTTATTGTTACCTTCTTCTTTGTACCCTATTCTATAATCCATCTTTTCTTTAACCTACACCTCGTGTTCCGTATTATATTTCCGTGGACCCATTTATGACCTCAGTCGACTACCAAGGACTATACTGGATTCGCAAGCTCTACTTATTGGTACCTTCTTCTTTGTAAACTTTTCTGTACTCCATCTTTTTTTAACCTACACATCGTGTTCCGTATTATATTTCCGTGGACCCATTTATGACCTCAGTCGACTACCAAGGACTATACTGGATTCGTAAGCTCTACTTATTGGTATCTTCTTCTTTGTAACCTTTTCTGTAATCCATCTTTTCTTTAACCTACACCTCGTGTTCCGTATTATATTTCCGTGGACCCATTTATGACCTCAGTCGACTACCAAGGACTATACTGGATTCGCAAGCTCTACTTATTGGTACCTTCGTCTTTGTAACCTTTTCTGTACTCCATCTTTTCTTTAACCTACACATCGTGTTCCGTATTATATTTCCGTGGACCCATTTATGACCTCAGTCGACTACCAAGGACTATACTGGATTCGCAAGCTCTACTTATTGGTACCTTCTTCTTTGTAACCTTTTCTGTAATCCATCTATTCTTTAACCTACACCTCGTGTTCCGTATTATATTTCCGTGGACCCATTTATGACCTCAGTCGACTACCAAGGACTATACTGGATTCGCAAGCTCTACTTATTGGTACCTTCTTCTTTGTAAACTTTTCTGTACTCCATCTTTTCTTTAACCTACACATCGTGTTCCGTATTATATTTCCGTGGACCCATTTATGACCTCAGTCGACTACCAAGGACTATACTGGATTCGCAAGCTCTACTTATTGGTACCTTCTTCTATGTAAACTTTTCTGTACTCCATCTTTTTTTAACCTACACATCGTGTTCCGTATTATATTTCCGTGGACCCATTTATGACCTCAGTCGACTACCAAGGACTATACTGGATTCGCAAGCTCTACTTATTGGTACCTTCTTCTTTGTAACCTTTTCTGTAATCCATCTATTCTTTAACCTACACCTCGTGTTCCGTATTATATTTCCGTGGACCCATTTATGACCTCAGTCGACTACCAAGGACTATACTGGATTCGCAAGCTCTACTTATTGGTACCTTCTTCTTTGTAAACTTTTCTGTACTCCATCTTTTCTTTAACCTACACATCGTGTTCCGTATTATATTTCCGTGGACCCATTTATGACCTCAGTCGACTACCAAGGACTATACTGGATTCGCAAGCTCTACTTATTGGTACCTTCTTCTTTGTAAACTTTTCTGTACTCCATCTTTTCTTTAACCTACACATCGTGTTCCGTATTATATTTCCGTGGACCCATTTATGACCTCAGTCGACTACCAAGGACTATACTGGATTCGCAAGCTCTACTTATTGGTACCTTCTTCTTTGTAAACTTTTCTGTACTCCATCTTTTCTTTAACCTACACATCGTGTTCCGTATTATATTTCCGTGGACCCATTTATGACCTCAGTCGACTACCAAGGACTATACTGGATTCGCAAGCTCTAGTTATTTTTACCTTCTTCTTTGTAACCTTTTCTGTAATCCATCTTTTCTTTAACCTGCACCTCGTGTTCCGTATTATATTTCCGTGGACCCATTTATGACCTCAGTCGACTACCAAGGACAATACTGGATTCGCAAGCTCTACTTATTGTTACCTTCTTCTTTGTAACCTTTTCTGTAATCCATCTTTTCTTTAACCTACACATCGTGTTCCGTATTATATTTCCGTGGACCCATTTATGACCTCATTCGACTACAAAGGACTATACTGGATTCGCAAGCTCTACTTATTGTTACCTGCTTCTTTGTAACCTTTTCTGTAATCCATCTTTTCTTTAACCTGCACCTCGTGTTCCGTATTATATTTCCGTGGACCCATTTATGACCTCAGTCGACTACCAAGGACAATACTGGATTCGCAAGCTCTACTTATTGTTACCTTCTTCTTTGAAACCTTTTCTGTAATCCAACTTTATTTAACCTACACATCGTGTTCCGTATTATATTTCCGTGGACCCATTTATGACCTCATTCGACTACAAAGGACTATACTGGATTCGCAAGCTCTACTTATTTTTACCTTCTTCTTTGTAACCTTTTCTGTAATCCATCTTTTCTTTAACCTGCACCTCGTGTTCCGTATTATATTTCCGTGGACCCATTTATGACCTCAGTCGACTACCAAGGACAATACTGGATTCGCAAGCTCTACTTATTGGTACCTTCTTCTTTGTAACCTTTTCTGTAATCCATCTTTTCTTTAACCTACACATCGTGTTCCGTATTATATTTCCGTGGACCCATTTATGACCTCATTCGACTACAAAGGACTATACTGGATTCGCAAGCTCTACTTATTGGTACCTTCTTCTTTGTAAACTTTTCTGTAATCCATCTTTTCTTTAACCTACACATCGTGTTCCGTATTATATTTCCGTGGACCCATTTATGACCTCAGTCGACTACCAAAAACAATACTGGATTCGCAAGCTCTACTTATTGTTACCTTCTTCTTTGTAACCTTTTCTGTAATCCATCTTTTCTTTAACCTACACCTCGTGATCCGTATTATATTTCCGTGGACCCATTTATGACCTCATTCGACTACAAAGGACTATACTGGATTCGCAAGCTCTAATTATTGGTACCTTCTTCTTTGTAACCTTTTCTGTAATCCATCTTTTCTTTAACTTACACATCGTGTTCCGTATTATATTTCCGTGGTCCCATTTATGACCTCATTCGACTACAAAGGACTATACTGGATTCGCAAGCTCTACTTATTGTTACCTTCTTCTTTGTAACCTTTTCTGTAATCCATCTTTTCTTTAACCTGCACCTCGTGTTCCGTATTATATTTCCGTGGACCCATTTATGACCTCAGTCGACTACCAAGGACAATACTGGATTCGCAAGCTCTACTTATTGTTACCTTCTTCTTTGTAACCTTTTCTGTAATCCATCTTTTCTTTAACCTACACATCGTGTTCCGTATTATATTTCCGTGGACCCATTTATGACCTCATTCGACTACAAAGGACTATACTGGATTCGCAAGCTCTACTTATTGTTACCTTCTTCTTTGTAACCTTTTCTGTAATCCATCTTTTCTTTAACCTGCACCTCGTGTTCCGTATTATATTTCCGTGGACCCATTTATGACCTCAGTCGACTACCAAGGACAATACTGGATTCGCAAGCTCTACTTATTGTTACCTTCTTCTTTGAAACCTTTTCTGTAATCCAACTTTATTTAACCTACACATCGTGTTCCGTATTATATTTCCGTGGACCCATTTATGACCTCATTCGACTACAAAGGACTATACTGGATTCGCAAGCTCTACTTATTTTTACCTTCTTCTTTGTAACCTTTTCTGTAATCCATCTTTTCTTTAACCTGCACCTCGTGTTCCGTATTATATTTCCGTGGACCCATTTATGACCTCAGTCGACTACCAAGGACAATACTGGATTCGCAAGCTCTACTTATTGGTACCTTCTTCTTTGTAACCTTTTCTGTAATCCATCTTTTCTTTAACCTACACATCGTGTTCCGTATTATATTTCCGTGGACCCATTTATGACCTCATTCGACTACAAAGGACTATACTGGATTCGCAAGCTCTACTTATTGGTACCTTCTTCTTTGTAAACTTTTCTGTAATCCATCTTTTCTTTAACCTACACATCGTGTTCCGTATTATATTTCCGTGGACCCATTTATGACCTCAGTCGACTACCAAAAACAATACTGGATTCGCAAGCTCTACTTATTGTTACCTTCTTCTTTGTAACCTTTTCTGTATTCAGCTCTTTTCTTTAACCTACACCTCGTGATCCGTATTATATTTCGTGGACCCATTTATGACCTCATTCGACTACAAAGGACTATACTGGATTCGCAAGCTCTAATTAACTTGGTACCTTCTTCTTTGTAACCTTTTCTGTAATCCATCTTTTCTTTAAATTACACATCGTGTTCCGTATTATATTTCCGTAATTCATTGCTATAGGCCTCATTCGACTACAAAGGACTATACTGGATTCACCAGCTCTACTTTATTGTTACCTTCTTCTTTTGCCAACCTTTTCTGTAATCTCTTTTCTTTAACCTACACCTCGTGATCCGTATTATATTTCCGTGGACCCATTTGGGCGCCTCAGTCGTACAAGGACAATACTGGATTCGCAAGCTCTGCCCATTGGTACCTTCTTCTTTGTAACCTTTTCTGTAATCCATCTTTTCTTTAACCTACACATCGTGTTCCGTATTATATTTCCGTGGACCCATTTATGACCTCATTCGACTACAAAGGACTATACTGGATTCGCAAGCTCTACTTATTGGTACCTTCTTCTTTGTAACCTTTCTTTAATCCATCTTTTCTTCCAACCTGCCTCGTGATCCGTATTATATTTCCGTGGACCCATTTATGACCTCAGTCGACTACCAAGGACAATACTGGATTCGCAAGCTCTACTTATTGGTACCTTCTTCTTTTGTAACCTTTTTCTGTAATCCATCTTTTCTTTAAACTACACATGTGTTCCGTATTATATTTCCGTGGACCCATTTATGACCTCATTCGACTTCTAAAGGACTCTCTTTGGATTCTCAGCTCCTTTATTGGTACCTTCTTCTTTGTAACCTTTTCTGTAATCCATCTTTTTCTTTAACCTACACCTCGTGGTCGTATTATATTTCGTGGACCCATTTATGACCTCAGTCGACTACCAAGGACAATACTGGATTCGCAAACTCTACTTATTGGTACCTTCTTCTTTGTAACTTTTCTGCAATCCATCTTTTCTTTAACCTACACATCGTGTTCCGTATTATATTTCCGTGGACCCATTTATGACCTCATTCGACTACAAAGGACTATCTGGATTCGCAAGCTCTACTTATTGGTACCTTCTTCTTTGTAACCTTTTCTGTAATCCATCTTTTCTTTAACCTACACCTCGTGATCCTTATTATATTTCCGTGGACCCATTTTATGACCTCAAGTCGACTACCAAGGACAATACTGGATTCGCAAAGCTCTACTTATTGGTACCTTCTTCTTTGTAACCTTTTCTGTAATCCATCTTTTCTTTAACCTACCTCGTGATCCGTATTATATTTCCGTGGACCCATTTATGACCTCAGTCGACTACCAAGGACAATACTGGATTCGCAAGCTCTACTTATTAAGGTACCTTCTTCTTTGGCAACCTTTTTCTGTAATCCATCTTTTCTTTAACCTGCACCTCGTGTTCCGTATTATATTTCCGTGGACCCATTTATGACCTCAGTCGACTACCAAGGACAATACTGGATTCGCAAGCTCTACTTATTGTTACCTTCTTCTTTGTAACCTTTTCTGTAATCCATCTTTTCTTTAACCTACACATCGTGTTCCGTATTATATTTCCGTGGACCCATTTATGACCTCATTCGACTACAAAGGACTATACTGGATTCGCAAGCTCTACTTATTGTTACCTTCTTCTTTGTAACCTTTTCTGTAATCCATCTTTTCTTTAACCTGCACCTCGTGTTCCGTATTATATTTCCGTGGACCCATTTATGACCTCAGTCGACTACCAAGGACAATACTGGATTCGCAAGCTCTACTTATTGGTACCTTCTTCTTTGTAACCTTTTCTGTAATCCATCTTTTCTTTAACCTACACATCGTGTTCCGTATTATATTTCCGTGGACCCATTTATGACCTCATTCGACTACAAAGGACTATACTGGATTCGCAAGCTCTACTTATTGGTACCTTCTTCTTTGTAAACTTTTCTGTAATCCATCTTTTCTTTAACCTACACATCGTGTTCCGTATTATATTTCCGTGGACCCATTTATGACCTCAGTCGACTACCAAAAACAATACTGGATTCGCAAGCTCTACTTATTGTTACCTTCTTCTTTGTAACCTTTTCTGTAATCCATCTTTTCTTTAACCTACACCTCGTGATCCGTATTATATTTCCGTGGACCCATTTATGACCTCATTCGACTACAAAGGACTATACTGGATTCGCAAGCTCTAATTATTGGTACCTTCTTCTTTGTAACCTTTTCTGTAATCCATCTTTTCTTTAACTTACACATCGTGTTCCGTATTATATTTCCGTGGTCCCATTTATGACCTCATTCGACTACAAAGGACTATACTGGATTCGCAAGCTCTACTTATTGTTACCTTCTTCTTTGTAACCTTTTCTGTAATCCATCTTTTCTTTAACCTACACCTCGTGATCCGTATTATATTTCCGTGGACCCATTTATGACCTCAGTCGTCTACCAAGGACAATACTGGATTCGCAAGCTCTACTTATTGGTACCTTCTTCTTTGTAACCTTTTCTGTAATCCATCTTTTCTTTAACCTACACATCGTGTTCCGTATTATATTTCCGTGGACCCATTTATGACCTCATTCGACTACAAAGGACTATACTGGATTCGCAAGCTCTACTTATTGGTACCTTCTTCTTTGTAACCTTTTCTTTAATCCATCTTTTCTTTAACCTACACCTCGTGATCCGTATTATATTTCCGTGGACCCATTTATGACCTCAGTCGACTACCAAGGACAATACTGGATTCGCAAGCTCTACTTATTGGTACCTTCTTCTTTGTAACCTTTTCTGTAATCCATCTTTTCTTTAAACTACACATCGTGTTCCGTATTTATGACCTCAGTCGACTACCAAGGACAATACTGGATTCGCAAGCTCTACTTATTGGTACCTTCTTCTTTGTAACCTTTTCTGTAATCCATCTTTTCTTTAACCTACACCTCGTGATCCGTATTATATTTCCGTGGACCCATTTATGACCTCAGTCGACTACCAAGGACAATACTGGATTCGCAAGCTCTACTTATTGGTACCTTCTTCTTTGTAACCTTTTCTGTAATCCATCTTTTCTTTAACCTACACATCGTGTTCCGTATTATATTTCCGTGGACCCATTTATGACCTCAGTCGACTACCAAGGACAATACTGGATTCGCAAGCTCTACTTATTGGTACCTTCTTCTTTGTAACATTTTCCGTAATCCATCTTTTCTTTAACCTACACATCGTGTTCCGTATTATATTTCCGTGGACCCATTTATGACCTCAGTCGACTACAAAGGACTATACTGGATTCGCAAGCTCTACTTATTGTTACCTTCTTCTTTGTAACCTTTTCTGTAATCCATCTTTTCTTTAACCTACACCTCGTGATCCGTATTATATTTCCGTGGACCCATTTATGACCTCAGTCGACTACCAAGGACAATACTGGATTCGCAAGCTCTACTTATTGGTACCTTCTTCTTTGTAACCTTTTCTGTAATCCATCTTTTCTTTAACCTACACATCGTGTTCCGTATTATATTTCCGTGGACCCATTTATGACCTCAGTCGACTACAAAGGACTATACTGGATTCGCAAGCTCAACTTATTGGTACCTTCTTCTTTGTAACCTTTTCTGTAATCCATCTTTTCTTTTACCTACACATCGTGTTCCGTATTATATTTCCGTGGACCCATTTATGACCTCAGTCGACTACCAAGGACAATACTGGATTCGCAAGCTCTACTTATTGTTACCTTCTTCTTTGTAACCTTTTCTGTAATCCATCTTTTCTTTAACCTACACCTCGTGATCCGTATTATATTTCCGTGGACCCATTTATGACCTCATTCGACTACAAAGGACTATACTGGATTCGCAAGCTCTACTTATTTGTACCTTCTTCTTTGTAACCTTTTCTGTAATCCATCTTTTCTTTAACCTACACCTCGTGATCCGTATTATATTTCCGTGGACCCATTTATGACCTCATTCGACTACAAAGGACGATACTGGATTCGCAAGCTCTACTTATTGGTACCTTCTTCTTTGTAACATTTTCTGTAATCCATCTTTTCTTTAACCTACACATCGTGTTCCGTATTATATTTCCGTGGACCCATTTATGACCTCATTCGACTACAAAGGACTATACTGGATTCGCAAGCTCTACTTATTGTTACCTTCTTCTTTGTAACCTTTTCTGTAATCCATCTTTTCTTTAACCTACACCTCGTGATCCGTATTATATTTCCGTGGACCCATTTATGACCTCATTCGACTACAAAGGACTATACTGGATTCGCAAGCTCTACTTATTGGTACCTTCTTCTTTGTAACCTTTTCTGTAATCCATCTTATCTTTAACCTACACCTCGTGTTCCGTATTATATTTCCGTGGACCCATTTATGACCTCAGTCGACTACCAAGGACTATACTGGATTCGCAAGCTCTACTTATTGGTACCTTCTCCTTTGTAACCTTTTCTGTAATCCATCTTATCTTTAACCTACACCTCGTGTTCCGTATTATATTTCCGTGGACCCATTTATGACCTCATTCGACTACAAAGGACTATACTGGATTCGCAAGCTCTACTTATTGGTACCTTCTTCTTTGTAACCTTTTCTGTAATCCATCTTATCTTTAACCTACACCTCGTATTCCGTATTATATTTCCGTGGACCCATTTATGACCTCAGTCGACTACCAAGGACTATACTGGATTCGCAAGCTCTACTTATTGGTACCTTCTTATTTGTAACCTTTTCTGTACTCCATCTTTTCTTAAACCTACACATCGTGTTCCGTATTATATTTCCGTGGACCCATTTATGACCTCAGTCGACTACCAAGGACTATACTGGATTCGCAAGCTCTACTTATTGTTACCTCCTTCTTTGTAACCTTTTCTGTAATCCATCTTTTCTTTAACCTACACCTCGTGATCCGTATTATATTTCCGTGGACCCATTTATGACCTCATTCGACTACAAAGGACTATACTGGATACGTAAACTCTACTTATTGGTACCTTCTTCTTTGTAACCTTTTCTGTAATCCATCTTTTCTTTAACCTACACCTCGTGTTCCGTATTATATTTCCGTGGACCCATTTATGACCTCAGTCGACTACCAAGGACTATACTGGATTCGCAAGCTCTACTTATTGGTACCTTCTTCTTTGTAACCTTTTCTGTAATCCATCTTATCTTTAACCTACACCTCGTGTTCCGTATTATATTTCCGTGGACCCATGTATGACCTCAGTCGACTACCAAGGACTATACTGGATTCGCAAGCTCTACTTATTGTTACCTTCTTCTTTGTAACCTTTCCTGTAATCCATCTTTTCTTTAACCTACACCTCGTGTTCCGTATTATATTTCCGTGGACCCATGTATGACCTCAGTCGACTACCAAGGACTATACTGGATTCGCAAGCTCTACTTATTGTTACCTTCTTCTTTGTAACCTTTCCTGTAATCCATCTTTTCTTTAACCTACACCTCGTGTTCCGTATTATATTTCCGTGGACCCATTTCTGACCTCAGTCGACTACCAAGGACTATATGGATACGCAAGCTCTACTTATTGGTACCTTCTTCTTTGTAACCTTTTCTGTAATCCATCTTTTCATTAACCTACACCTCGTGTTCCGTATTATATTTCCGTGGACCCATTTATGACCTCAGTCGACTAACAAGGACTATACTGGATTCGCAAGCTCTACTTATTGTTACCTTCTTTTTGTAACCTTTTCTGTTATCCATCTTTTCTTTAACCTACACCTCGTGTTCCGTATTATATTTCCGTGGACCCATTTATGACCTCAGTCGACTACCAAGGACTATACTGGATTCGCCAGCTCTACTTATTGGTACCTTCTTCTTTGTAATCTTTTCTGTACTCCATCTTTTTTTAACCTACACATCGTGTTCCGTATTATATTTCCGTGGACCCATTTATGACCTCAGTCGACTACCAAGGACTATACTGGATTCGCAAGCTCTACTTATTGTTACCTTCTTCTTTGTAACCTTTTCTGTAATCCATCTTTTCTTTAACCTACACCTCGTGTTCCGTATTATATTTCCGTGGACCCATTTATGACCTCAGTCGACTACCAAGGACTATACTGGATTCGCAAGCTCTACTTATTGGTACCTTCTTCTTTGTAACATTTCCGTACTCCATCTTTTCTTTAACCTACACATCGTGTTCCGTATTATATTTACGTGGACCCATTTATGACCTCAGTCGAATACCAAGGACTATACTGGATTCGCAAGCTCTACTTATTGTTACCTTCTTCTTTGTAACCTTTTCTGTAATCCATCTTTTCTTTAACCTACACCTCGTGTTCCGTATTATATTTCCGTGGACCCATTTATGACCTCATTCGACTACAATGGACTATACTGGATACGTAAGGTCTACTTATTGGTACCTTCTTCTTTGTAACATTTTCTGTAATCCATTTTATCTTTAACCTACACCTCGTGTTCCGTATTATATTTCCGTGGATCCATTTATGACCTCAGTCGACTACCAAGGACTATACTGGATTCGCAAGCTCTACTTATTGTTATCTTCTTCTTTGTAACCTTTTCTGTAATCCATCTTTTCATTAACCTACACCTCGTGTTCCGTATTATATTTCCGTGGACCCATTTATGACCTCAGTCGACTACCAAGGACTATACTGGATTCGCAAGCTCTACTTATTGTTACCTTCTTCTTTGTAACCTTTTCTGTAATCCATCTATTCTTTAACCTACACCTCGTGTTCCGTATTATATTTCCGTGGACCCATTTATGACCTCAGTCGACTACCAAGGACTATACTGGATTCGCAAGCTCTACTTATTGGTACCTTCTTCTTTGTAAACTTTTCTGTACTCCATCTTTTCTTTAACCTACACATCGTGTTCCGTATTATATTTCCGTGGACCCATTTATGACCTCAGTCGACTACCAAGGACTATACTGGATTCGCAAGCTCTACTTATTGTTACCTTCTTCTTTGTAACCTTTTCTGTAATCCATCTTTTCTTTAACCTGCACCTCGTGTTCCGTATTATATTTCCGTGGACCCATTTATGACCTCAGTCGACTACCAAGGACTATACTGGATTCGCAAGCTCTACTTATTGTTACCTTCTTCTTTGTCACATTTTCTGTAATCCATCTTTTCATTACCCTACACCTCGTGTTCCGTATTATATTTCCGTGGACCCATTTATGACCTCAGTCGACTACCAAGGACTATACTGGATTCGCAAGCTCTACTTATTGTTACCTTCTTCTTTGTAACCTTTTCTGTAATCCATCTATTCTTTAACCTACACCTCGTGTTCCGTATATTATTTCCGTGGACCCATTTATGACCTCATTCGACTACCAAGGACTATACTGGATTCGCAAGCTCTACTTATTGGTACCTTCTTCTTTGTAACCTTTTCTGTAATCCATCTTATCTTTAACCTACACCTCGTGTTCCGTATTATATTTCCGTGGACCCATGTATGACCTCAGTCGACTACCAAGGACTATACTGGATTCGCAAGCTCTACTTATTGTTACCTTCTTCTTTGTAACCTTTCCTGTAATCCATCTTTTCTTTAACCTACACCTCGTGTTCCGTATTATATTTCCGTGGACCCATTTCTGACCTCAGTCGACTACCAAGGACTATATGGATACGCAAGCTCTACTTATTGGTACCTTCTTCTTTGTAACCTTTTCTGTAATCCATCTTTTCATTAACCTACACCTCGTGTTCCGTATTATATTTCCGTGGACCCATTTATGACCTCAGTCGACTAACAAGGACTATACTGGATTCGCAAGCTCTACTTATTGTTACCTTCTTTTTGTAACCTTTTCTGTAATCCATCTTTTCTTTAACCTACACCTCGTGTTCCGTATTATATTTCCGTGGACCCATTTATGACCTCAGTCGACTACCAAGGACTATACTGGATTCGCCAGCTCTACTTATTGGTACCTTCTTCTTTGTAATCTTTTCTGTACTCCATCTTTTTTTAACCTACACATCGTGTTCCGTATTATATTTCCGTGGACCCATTTATGAACTCAGTCGACTACCAAGGACTATACTGGATTCGCAAGCTCTACTTATTGTTACCTTCTTCTTTGTAACATTTTCTGTAATCCATCTTTTCATTAACCTACACCTCGTGTTCCGTATTATATTTCCGTGGACCCATTTATGACCTCAGTCGACTACCAAGGACTATACTGGATTCGCAAGCTCTACTTATTGTTACCTTCTTCTTTGTAACCTTTTCTGTAATCCATCTATTCTTTAACCTACACCTCGTGTTCCGTATTATATTTCCGTGGACCCATTTATGACCTCATTCGACTACCAAGGACTATACTGGATTCGCAAGCTCTACTTATTGTTACCTTCTTCTTTGTAACCTTTTCTGTAATCCATCTTATCTTTAACCTACACCTCGTGTTCCGTATTATATTTCCGTGGACCCATGTATGACCTCAGTCGACTACCAAGGACTATACTGGATTCGCAAGCTCTACTTATTGTTACCTTCTTCTTTGTAACCTTTCCTGTAATCCATCTTTTCTTTAACCTACACCTCGTGTTCCGTATTATATTTCCGTGGACCCATTTCTGACCTCAGTCGACTACCAAGGACTATATGGATACGCAAGCTCTACTTATTGGTACCTTCTTCTTTGTAACCTTTTCTGTAATCCATCTTTTCATTAACCTACACCTCGTGTTCCGTATTATATTTCCGTGGACCCATTTATGACCTCAGTCGACTAACAAGGACTATACTGGATTCGCAAGCTCTACTTATTGTTACCTTCTTTTTGTAACCTTTTCTGTAATCCATCTTTTCTTTAACCTACACCTCGTGTTCCGTATTATATTTCCGTGGACCCATTTATGACCTCAGTCGACTACCAAGGACTATACTGGATTCGCCAGCTCTACTTATTGGTACCTTCTTCTTTGTAATCTTTTCTGTACTCCATCTTTTTTTAACCTACACATCGTGTTCCGTATTATATTTCCGTGGACCCATTTATGACCTCAGTCGACTACCAAGGACTATACTGGATTCGCAAGCTCTACTTATTGTTACCTTCTTCTTTGTAACCTTTTCTGTAATCCATCTTTTCTTTAACCTACACCTCGTGTTCCGTATTATATTTCCGTGGACCCATTTATGACCTCAGTCGACTACCAAGGACTATACTGGATTCGCAAGCTCTACTTATTGGTACCTTCTTCTTTGTAACATTTTCCGTACTCCATCTTTTCTTTAACCTACACATCGTGTTCCGTATTATATTTACGTGGACCCATTTATGACCTCAGTCGAATACCAAGGACTATACTGGATTCGCAAGCTCTACTTATTGTTACCTTCTTCTTTGTAACCTTTTCTGTAATCCATCTTTTCTTTAACCTACACCTCGTGTTCCGTATTATATTTCCGTGGACCCATTTATGACCTCATTCGACTACAATGGACTATACTGGATACGTAAGGTCTACTTATTGGTACCTTCTTCTTTGTAACATTTTCTGTAATCCATCTTATCTTTAACCTACACCTCGTGTTCCGTATTATATTTCCGTGGATCCATTTATGACCTCAGTCGACTACCAAGGACTATACTGGATTCGCAAGCTCTACTTATTGTTATCTTCTTCTTTGTAACCTTTTCTGTAATCCATCTTTTCATTAACCTACACCTCGTGTTCCGTATTATATTTCCGTGGACCCATTTATGACCTCAGTCGACTACCAAGGACTATACTGGATTCGCAAGCTCTACTTATTGTTACCTTCTTCTTTGTAACCTTTTCTGTAATCCATCTATTCTTTAACCTACACCTCGTGTTCCGTATTATATTTCCGTGGACCCATTTATGACCTCAGTCGACTACCAAGGACTATACTGGATTCGCAAGCTCTACTTATTGGTACCTTCTTCTTTGTAAACTTTTCTGTACTCCATCTTTTCTTTAACCTACACATCGTGTTCCGTATTATATTTCCGTGGACCCATTTATGACCTCAGTCGACTACCAAGGACTATACTGGATTCGCAAGCTCTACTTATTGTTACCTTCTTCTTTGTAACCTTTTCTGTAATCCATCTTTTCTTTAACCTGCACCTCGTGTTCCGTATTATATTTCCGTGGACCCATTTATGACCTCAGTCGACTACCAAGGACTATACTGGATTCGCAAGCTCTACTTATTGTTACCTTCTTCTTTGTAACATTTTCTGTAATCCATCTTTTCATTAACCTACACCTCGTGTTCCGTATTATATTTCCGTGGACCCATTTATGACCTCAGTCGACTACCATGGACTATACTGGATTCGCAAGCTCTACTTATTGGTACCTTCTTCTTTGTAACCTTTTCTGTAATCCATCTTTTCTTTAACCTACACCTCGTGTTCCGAATTATATTTCCGTGGACCCATTTATGACCTCAGTCGACTACCAAGGACTATACTGGATTCGCAAGCTCTACTTATTGTTACCTTCTTCTTTGTAACCTTTTATGCAATCCATCTTTTCTTTAACCTGCACCTCGTGTTCCGTATTATATTTCCGTGGACCCATTTATGACCTCAGTCGACTACCAAGGACAATACTGGATTCGCAAGCTCTACTTATTGGTACCTTCTTCTTTGTAACCTTTTCTGTAATCCATCTTTTCTTTAACCTACACATCGTGTTCCGTATTATATTTCCGTGGACCCATTTATGACCTCAGTCGACTACCAAGGACTATACTGGATTCGCAAGCTCTACTTATTGGTACCTTCTTCTTTGTAACCTTTTCTGTAATCCATCTTTTCTTTAACCTACACCTCGTGTTCCGTATTATATTTCCGTGGACCAATTTATGACCTCATTCGACTACAAAGGACTATACTGGATTCGCAAGCTCTACTTATTGTTACCTTCTTCTTTGTAACCTTTTCTGTAATCCATCTTTTCTTTAATCTACACCTCGTGTTCCGTATTATATTTCCGTGGACCCATTTATGACCTCATTCGACTACCAAGGACTATACTGGATTCGCAAGCTCTACTTATTGTTACCTTCTTCTTTGTACCCTATTCTATAATCCATCTTTTCTTTAACCTACACCTCGTGTTCCGTATTATATTTCCGTGGACCCATTTATGACCTCAGTCGACTACCAAGGACTATACTGGATTCGCAAGCTCTACTTATTGGTACCTTCTTCTTTGTAACCTTTTCTGTAATCCATCTTTTCTTTAACCTACACATCGTGTTCCGTATTATATTTCCGTGGACCCATTTATGACCTCAGTCGACTACCAAGGACAATACAGGATTCGCAAGCTCTACTTATTGGTACCTTCTTCTTTGTAACCTTTTCTGTAATCCATCTTTTCTTTAACCTACACATCGTGTTCCGTATTATATTTCCGTGGACCCATTTATGACCTCATTCGACTACCAAGGACTATACTGGATTCGCAAGCTCTACTTATTGTTACCTTCTTCTTTGTAACCTTTTCTGTAATCCATCTTTTCTTTAACCTACACCTCGTGTTCCGTATTATATTTCCGTGGACCCATTTATGACCTCAGTCGACTACCAAGGACTATACTGGATTCGCAAGCTCTACTTATTGGTACCTTCTTCTTTGTAAACTTTTCTGTACTCCATCTTTTCTTTAACCTACACATCGTGTTCCGTATTATATTTCCGTGGACCCATTTATGACCTCAGTCGACTACCAAGGACTATACTGGATTCGCAAGCTCTACTTATTGGTACCTTCTTCTTTGTAAACTTTTCTGTACTCCATCTTTTTTTAACCTACACATCGTGTTCCGTATTATATTTCCGTGGACCCATTTTTGACCTCAGTCGACTACCAAGGACTATACTGGATTCGCAAGCTCTACTTATTGGTACCTTCTTCTTTGTAACCTTTTCTGTAATCCATCTATTCTTTAACCTGCACCTCGTGTTCCGTATTATATTTCCGTGGACCCATTTATGACCTCAGTCGACTACCAAGGACAATACTGGATTCGCAAGCTCTACTTATTGGTACCTTCTTCTTTGTAACCTTTTCTGTAATCCATCTTTTCTTTAACCTACACATCGTGTTCCGTATTATATTTCCGTGGACCCATTTATGACCTCAGTCGACTACCAAGGACTATACTGGATTCGCAAGCTCTACTTATTGGTACCTTCTTCTTTGTAACCTTTTCTGTAATCCATCTTTTCTTTAACCTACACCTCGTGTTCCGTATTATATTTCCGTGGACCAATTTATGACCTCATTCGACTACAAAGGACTATACTGGATTCGCAAGCTCTACTTATTGTTACCTTCTTCTTTGTAACCTTTTCTGTAATCCATCTTTTCTTTAATCTACACCTCGTGTTCCGTATTATATTTCCGTGGACCCATTTATGACCTCATTCGACTACCAAGGACTATACTGGATTCGCAAGCTCTACTTATTGTTACCTTCTTCTTTGTACCCTATTCTATAATCCATCTTTTCTTTAACCTACACCTCGTGTTCCGTATTATATTTCCGTGGACCCATTTATGACCTCAGTCGACTACCAAGGACTATACTGGATTCGCAAGCTCTACTTATTGGTACCTTCTTCTTTGTAACCTTTTCTGTAATCCATCTTTTCTTTAACCTACACATCGTGTTCCGTATTATATTTCCGTGGACCCATTTATGACCTCAGTCGACTACCAAGGACAATACAGGATTCGCAAGCTCTACTTATTGGTACCTTCTTCTTTGTAACCTTTTCTGTAATCCATCTTTTCTTTAACCTACACATCGTGTTCCGTATTATATTTCCGTGGACCCATTTATGACCTCATTCGACTACCAAGGACTATACTGGATTCGCAAGCTCTACTTATTGTTACCTTCTTCTTTGTAACCTTTTCTGTAATCCATCTTTTCTTTAACCTACACCTCGTGTTCCGTATTATATTTCCGTGGACCCATTTATGACCTCAGTCGACTACCAAGGACTATACTGGATTCGCAAGCTCTACTTATTGGTACCTTCTTCTTTGTAAACTTTTCTGTACTCCATCTTTTCTTTAACCTACACATCGTGTTCCGTATTATATTTCCGTGGACCCATTTATGACCTCAGTCGACTACCAAGGACTATACTGGATTCGCAAGCTCTACTTATTGGTACCTTCTTCTTTGTAAACTTTTCTGTACTCCATCTTTTTTTAACCTACACATCGTGTTCCGTATTATATTTCCGTGGACCCATTTTTGACCTCAGTCGACTACCAAGGACTATACTGGATTCGCAAGCTCTACTTATTGGTACCTTCTTCTTTGTAACCTTTTCTGTAATCCATCTATTCTTTAACCTACACCTCGTGTTCCGTATTATATTTCCGTGGACCCATTTATGACCTCAGTCGACTACCAAGGACTATACTGGATTCGCAAGCTCTACTTATTGGTACCTTCTTCTTTGTAAACTTTTCTGTACTCCATCTTTTATTTAACCTACACATCGTGTTCCGTATTATATTTCCGTGGATCCATTTATGACCTCAGTCGACTACCAAGGACTATACTGGATTCGCAAGCTCTACTTATTGGTACCTTCTTCTTTGTAAACTTTTCTGTACTCCATCTTTTCTTTAACCTACACATCGTGTTCCGTATTATATTTCCGTGGACCCATTTATGACCTCAGTCGACTACCAAGGACTATACTGGATTCGCAAGCTCTACTTATTGGTACCTTCTTCTTTGTAAACTTTTCTGTACTCCATCTTTCTTTAACTCCACATCGTGTTCCGTATTATATTTCCGTGGACCCATTTATGACCTCAGTCGACTAACAAGGACTATACTGATCTGCAAGCTCTACTTATTGTTACCTTTCTCTTTGTAACCTTTTCTGTAATCCATCTTTTCTTTAACCTGCACCTCGTGTTCCGTATTATATTTCCGTGGACCCATTTATGACCTCAGTCGACTACCAAGGACAATACTGGATTCGCAAGCTCTACTTATTGTTACCTTCTTCTTTGTAACCTTTTCTGTAATCCATCTTTTCTTTAACCTACACATCGTGTTCCGTATTATATTTCCGTGGACCCATTTATGACCTCATTCGACTACAAAGGACTATACTGGATTCGCAAGCTCTACTTATTGTTACCTTCTTCTTTGTAACCTTTTCTGTAATCCATCTTTTCTTTAACCTGCACCTCGTGTTCCGTATTATATTTCCGTGGACCCATTTATGACCTCAGTCGACTACCAAGGACAATACTGGATTCGCAAGCTCTACTTATTGTTACCTTCTTCTTTGTAACCTTTTCTGTAATCCATCTTTTCTTTAACCTACACATCGTGTTCCGTATTATATTTCCGTGGACCCATTTATGACCTCATTCGACTACAAAGACTATACCGGATTCGCAAGCTCTACTTATTGGTACCTTCTTCTTTGTAACCTTTTCTGTAATCCACTTTCTTTAATCCACACCTCGTGATCCGTATTATATTTCCGTGGACCCATTTATGACCTCAGTCGACTACCAAGGACAATACTGGATTCGCAAGCTCTACTTATTGGTACCTTCTTCTTTGTAACCTTTTCTGTAATCCATCTTTTCTTTAACCCACACATCGTGTTCCGTATTATATTTCCGTGGACCCATTTATGACCTCATTCGACTACAAAGGACTATACCGGATTCGCAAGCTCTACTTATTGGTACCTTCTTCTTTTGTAACCTTTTCTGTAATCCATTTTCTTTAACCTACACCTCGTGATCCGTATTATATTTCCGTGGACCCATTTATGACCTCAGTCGACCGTGTACCAAGGACAATACTGGATTCGCAAGCCTCTACTTATTGGTACCTTCTTCTTTGTAACCTTTTCTGTAATCCACTTTTTCTTTAACCCACACATCGTGTTCCGTATTATATTTCCGTGGACCCATTTATGACCTCATTCGACTACAAAGGACTATACCGGATTCGCAAGCTCTACTTATTGTTACCTTCTTCTTTGTACCCTTTTCTGTAATCCATCTTTTCTTTAACCTACACCTCGTGTTCCGTATTATATTTCCGTGGACCCATTTATGACCTATGTCGATTACCAAGGACGATACTGGATTCGCAAGCTCTACTTATTTGCACCTTCTTCTTTGTGATCTTTTCTGTAATCCATCTTTCTTTAACCTACACATCGTGTTCCGTATTATATTTCCGTGGACCCATTTATGACCTCAGTCGACTACCAAGGACTATACTGGATTCGTAAGATCTACTTATTTGTACCTTCTTCTTTGTACCCTTTTCTGTAATCCATCTTTTCTTTAACCTACACATCGTGTTCCGTATTATATTTCCGTGGACCCATTTATGACCTCAGTCGACTACCAAGGACTATACTGGATTCGTAAGCTCTACTTATTTGTACCTTCTTCTTTGTACCCTTTTCTGTAATCCATCTTTTCTTTAACCTACACATCGTGTTCCGTATTATATTTCCGTGGACCCATTTATGACCTCAGTCGACTACCAAGGACTATACTGGATTCGTAAGCTCTACTTATTTGTACCTTCTTCTTTGTACCCTTTTCTGTAATCCATCTTTTCTTTAACCTACACCTCGTGTTCCGTATTATATTTCCGTGGACCAATTTATGACCTCAGTCGACTACCAAGGAATATAATAGATTCGCAAGCTCTACTTATTGGTACCTTCTTCTTTGTAACCTTTTCTGTAATCCATATTTTCTTTAACCTACACCTCGTGTTAAGTATTATATTTCCGTGGACCCATTTATGACCTCAGTCGACTACCAAGGAGTATACTGGATACGTAAGCTCTACTTATTGGTACCTTCTTCTTTGTAACCTTTCTGTAATCCATCTTTTCTTTAACCTACACCTAGTGTTCCGTATTATATTTCCGTGGACCCATTTATGACCTCAGTCGACTACCAAGGACTATACTGGATTCGCAAGCTCTACTTATTGGTACCTTCTTCTTTGTAACCTTTTCTGTACTCCATCTTTTCTTTAACCTACACATCGTGTTCCGTATTATATTTCCGTGGACCCATTTATGACCTCAGTCGACTACCAAGGACTATACTGGATTCGCAAGCTCTACTTATTGGTACCTTCTTCTTTGTAAACTTTTCTGTACTCCATCTTTTCTTTAACCTACACATCGTGTTCCGTATTATATTTCCGTGGACCCATTTATGACCTCAGTCGACTACCAAGGACAATACTGGATTCGCAAGCTCTACTTATTGTTACCTTCTTCTTTGTAACCTTTTCTGTAATCCATCTTTTCTTTAACCTACACCTCGTGTTCCGTATTATATTTCCGTGGACCCATTTATGACCTCAGTCGACTACCAAGGACTATACTGGATTCGTAAGCTCTACTTATTGGTACCTTCTTCTTTGTAACCTTTTCTGTAATCCATTTTTCTTTAACCTACACCTCGTGTTCCGTATTATATTTCCGTGGACCCATTTATGACCTCAGTCGACTACCAAGGACTATACTGGATACGCAAGCTCTACTTATTGGTACCTTCTTCTTTGTAACCTTTTCTGTACTCCATCTTTTCTTTAACCTACACATCGTGTTCCGTATTATATTTCCGTGGACCCATTTATGACCTCAGTCGACTACCAAGGACAATACTGGATTCGCAAGCTCTACTTATTGGTACCTTCTTCTTTGTAACCTTTTCTGTAATCCATCTTTTCTTTAACCTACACATCGTGTTCCGTATTATATTTCCGTGGACCCATTTATGACCTCATTCGACTACAAAGGACTATACTGGATTCGCAAGCTCTACTTATTGGTACCTTCTTCTTTGTAACCTTTTCTGTAATCCATCTTTTCTTTAACCTACACCTCGTGATCCGTATTATATTTCCGTGGACCCATTTATGACCTCAGTCGACTACCAAGGACAATACTGGATTCGCAAGCTCTACTTATTGGTACCTTCTTCTTTGTAACCTTTTCTGTAATCCATCTTTTCATTAAACTACACATCGTGTTCCGTATTATATTTCCGTGGACCCATTTATGACCTCATTCGACTACAAAGGACTATACTGGATTCGCAAGCTCTACTTATTGGTACCTTCTTCTTTGTAACCTTTTCTGTAATCCATCTTTTCTTTAACCTACCCCTCGTGATCCGTATTATATTTCCGTGGACCCATTTATGACCTCAGTCGACTACCAAGGACAATACTGGATTCGCAAGCTCTACTTATTGGTACCTTCTTCTTTGTAAACTTTTCTGTAATCCATCTTTTCTTTAACCTACACCTCGTGATCCGTATTATATTTCCGTGGACCCATTTATGACCTCAGTCGACTACCAAGGACAATACTGGATTCGCAAGCTCTACTTATTGGTACCTTCTTCTTTGTAACCTTTTCTGTAATCCATCTTTTCTTTAACCTACACATCGTGTTCCGTATTATATTTCCGTGGACCCATTTATGACCTCAGTCGACTACCAAGGACAATACTGGATTCGCAAGCTCTACTTATTGGTACCTTCTTCTTTGTAACCTTTTCTGTAATCCATCTTTTCTTTAACCTACACATCGTGTTCCGTATTATATTTCCGTGGACCCATTTATGACCTCAGTCGACTACAAAGGACTATACTGGATTCGCAAGCTCTACTTATTGTTACCTTCTTCTTTGTAACCTTTTCTGTAATCCATCTTTTCTTTAACCTACACCTCGTGATCCGTATTATATTTCCGTGGACCCATTTATGACCTCAGTCGACTACCAAGGACAAAACTGGATTCGCAAGCTCTACTTATTGGTACCTTCTTCTTTGTAAACTTTTCTGTAATCAATCTTTTCTTTAACCTACACATCGTGTTCCGTATTATATTTCCGTGGACCCATTTATGACCTCAGTCGACTACAAAGGACTATACTGGATTCGCAAGCTCTACTTATTGGTACCTTCTTCTTTGTAACCTTTTCTGTAATCCATCTTTTCTTTAACCTACACATCGTGTTCCGTATTATATTTCCGTGGACCCATTTATGACCTCAGTCGACTACCAAGGACAATACTGGATTCGCAAGCTCTACTTATTGTTACCTTCTTCTTTGTAACCTTTTCTGTAATCCATCTTTTCTTTAACCTACACCTCGTGATCCGTATTATATTTCCGTGGACCCATTTATGACCTCATTCGACTACAAAGGACTATACTGGATTCGCAAGCTCTACTTATTGGTACCTTCTTCTTTGTAACCTTTTCTGTAATCCATCTTTTCTTTAACCTACACCTCGTGATCCGTATTATATTTCCGTGGACCCATTTATGACCTCATTCGACTACAAAGGACTATACTGGATTCGCAAGCTCTACTTATTGGTACCTTCTTCTTTGTAACCTTTTCTGTAATCCATCTTTTCTTTAACCTACACATCGTGTTCCGTATTATATTTCCGTGGACCCATTTATGACCTCAGTCGACTACCAAGGACTATACTGGATTCGCAAGCTCTACTTATTTGTACCTTCTTCTTTGTACCCTTTTCTGTAATCCATCTTTTCTTTAACCTACACCTCGTGTTCCGTATTATATTTCCGTGGACCCATTTATGACCTATGTCGATTACCAAGGACGATACTGGATTCGCAAGCTCTACTTATTTGTACCTTCTTCTTTGTGATCTTTTCTGTAATCCATCTTTCTTTAACCTACACATCGTGTTCCGTATTATATTTCCGTGGACCCATTTATGACCTCAGTCGACTACCAAGGACTATACTGGATTCGTAAGCTCTACTTATTTGTACCTTCTTCTTTGTACCCTTTTCTGTAATCCATCTTTTCTTTAACCTACACATCGTGTTCCGTATTATATTTCCGTGGACCCATTTATGACCTCAGTCGACTACCAAGGACTATACTGGATTCGTAAGCTCTACTTATTTGTACCTTCTTCTTTGTACCCTTTTCTGTAATCCATCTTTTCTTTAACCTACACATCGTGTTCCGTATTATATTTCCGTGGACCCATTTATGACCTCAGTCGACTACCAAGGACTATACTGGATTCGTAAGCTCTACTTATTTGTACCTTCTTCTTTGTACCCTTTTCTGTAATCCATCTTTTCTTTAACCTACACCTCGTGTTCCGTATTATATTTCCGTGGACCAATTTATGACCTCAGTCGACTACCAAGGAATATAATAGATTCGCAAGCTCTACTTATTGGTACCTTCTTCTTTGTAACCTTTTCTGTAATCCATATTTTCTTTAACCTACACCTCGTGTTAAGTATTATATTTCCGTGGACCCATTTATGACCTCAGTCGACTACCAAGGAGTATACTGGATACGTAAGCTCTACTTATTGGTACCTTCTTCTTTGTAACCTTTCTGTAATCCATCTTTTCTTTAACCTACACCTAGTGTTACGTATTATATTTCCGTGGACCCATTTATGACCTCAGTCGACTAACAAGGACTATACTGGATTCGCAAGCTCTACTTATTGGTACCTTCTTCTTTGTAACCTTTTCTGTACTCCATCTTTTCTTTAACCTACACATCGTGTTCCGTATTATATTTCCGTGGACCCATTTATGACCTCAGTCGACTACCAAGGACTATACTGGATTCGCAAGCTCTACTTATTGGTACCTTCTTCTTTGTAAACTTTTCTGTACTCCATCTTTTCTTTAACCTACACATCGTGTTCCGTATTATATTTCCGTGGACCCATTTATGACCTCAGTCGACTACCAAGGACTATACTGGATTCGTAAGCTCTACTTATTGGTACCTTCTTCTTTGTATCCTTTTCTGTAATCCATTTTTCTTTAACCTACACCTCGTGTTCCATATTATATTTCCGTGGACCCATTTATGACCTCAGTCGACTACCAAGGACTATACTGGATACGCAAGCTCTACTTATTGGTACCTTCTTCTTTGTAACCTTTTCTGTACTCCATCTTTTCTTTAACCTACACATCGTGTTCCGTATTATATTTCCGTGGACCCATTTATGACCTCAGTCGACTACCAAGGACTATACTGGATACGCAAGCTCTACTTATTGGTACCTTCTTCTTTGTAACCTTTTCTGTACTCCATCTTTTCTTTAACCTACACATCGTGTTCCGTATTATATTTCCGTGGACCCATTTATGACCTCAGTCGACTACCAAGGACTATACTGGATTCGTAAGCTCTACTTATTGGTACCTTCTTCTTTGTAACCTTTTCTGTAATCCATCTTTTCTTTAACCTACACCTCGTGTTCCGTATTATATTTCCGTGGACCCATTTATGACCTCAGTCGACTACCAAGGACTATACTGGATTCGCAAGCTCTACTTATTGGTACCTTCTTCTTTGTAAACTTTTCTGTACTCCATCTTTTCTTTAACCTACACATCGTGTTCCGTATTATATTTCCGTGGACCCATTTATGACCTCAGTCGACTACCAAGGACCATACTGGATTCGCAAGCTCTACTTATTGTTACCTTCTTCTTTGTAACCTTTTCTGTAATCCATCTTTTCTTTAACCTACACCTCGTGTTCCGTATTATATTTCCGTGGACCCATTTATGACCTCAGTCGACTACCAAGGACTATACTGGATTCGCAAGCTCTACTTATTGGTACCTTCTTCTTTGTAAACTTTTCTGTACTCCATCTTTTCTTTAACCTACACATCGTGTTCCGTATTATATTTCCGTGGACCCATTTATGACCTCAGTCGACTACCAAGGACCATACTGGATTCGCAAGCTCTACTTATTGTTACCTTCTTCTTTGTAACCTTTTCTGTAATCCAACTTTTCTTTAACCTACTCCTCGTGTTCCGTATTATATTTCCGTGGACCCATTTATGACCTCAGTCGACTACCAAGGACCATACTGGATTCGCAAGCTCTACTTATTGTTACCTTCTTCTTTGTAACCTTTTCTGTAATCCATCTTTTCTTTAACCTACACCTCGTGTTCCGTATTATATTTCCGTGGACCCATTTATGACCTCAGTCGACTACCAAGGACTATACTAGATTCGTAAGCTCTACTTATTGGTACCTTCTTCTTTGTAACCTTTTCTGTAATCCATTTTTCTTTAACCTACACCTCGTGTTCCGTATTATATTTCCGTGGACCCATTTATGACCTCAGTCGACTACCAAGGACTATACTGGATACGCAAGCTCTACTTATTGGTACCTTCTTCTTTGTACCCTTTTCTGTAATCCATCTTTTCTTTAACCTACACCTCGTGTTCCGTATTATATTTCCGTGGACCCATTTATGACCTCAGTCGACTACCAAGGACTATACTGGATTCGCAAGCTCTACTTATTGGTACCTTCTTCTTTGTAATCTTTTCTGTAATCCATCTTATCTTTAACCTACACCTCGTCTTCCGTATTATATTTCCGTGTACCCATGTATGACCTCAGTCGACTACCAAGGACTATACTGGATTCGCAAGCTCTACTTATTGGTACCTTCTTATTTGTAACCTTTTCTGTAATCCATCTTTTCTTTAACCTACACCTCGTGTTCCGTATTATATTTCCGTGGACCCATTTATGACCTCAGTCGACTACCAAGGATTATACTGGATTCGCAATCTCTACTTATTGGTACCTTCTTCTTTGTACCCTTTTCTGTAATCCATCTTTTCTTTAACCTACACCTCGTGTTCCTTATTATATTTCCGTGGACCCATTTATGACCTCAGTCGACTACCAAGGACTATACTGGATTCGCAAGCTCTACTTATTGGTACCTTCTTCTTTGTAATCTTTTCTCTAATCCATCTTATCTTTAACCTACACCTCGTATTCCGTATTATATTTCCGTGGACCCATGTATGACCTCAGTCGACTACCAAGGACTATACTGGATTCGCAAGCTCTACTTATTGGTACCTTCTTATTTGTAACCTTTTCTGTAATCCATCTTTTCTTTAACTTACACCTCGTGTTCCGTATTATATTTCCGTGGACCCATTTATGACCTCAGTCGATTACCAAGGACTATACTGGATTCGCAAGCTCTACTTATTTGTACCTTCTTCTTTGTGACCTTTGCTGTAATCCATCTTTCTTTAACCTACACATCGTATTCCGTATTATATTTCCGTGGACCCATTTATGACCTCAGTCGACTACCAAGGACTATACTGGATTCGTAAGCTCTACTTATTGGTACCTTCTTCTTTGTACCCTTTTCTGTAATCCATCTTTTCTTTAACCTACACATCGTGTTCCGCATTATATTTCCGTGGACCAATTTATGACCTCAGTCGACTACCCAGGAATATACTGGATTCGCAAGATCTACTTATTGGTAACTTCTTCTTTGTAACCTTTTCTGTAATCCATATTTTCTTTAACCTACACCTCGTGTTAGGTATTATATTTCCGTGGATCCATTTATGACCTCAGTCGACTGCCAAGGACTATGCTGGATACGCAAGCTCTACTTATTGGTACCTTCTTCTTTGTAACCTTTTCTGTAATCCATCTTTTCTTTAACCTACACCTAGTGTTCCGTATTATATTTCCGTGGACCCATTTATGACCTCAGACGACTACCAAGGACTATACTGGATTCGTAAGCTCTACTTATTGGTACCTTCTTCTTTGTAACCTTTTCTGTACTCCATCTTTTCTTTAACCTACACATCGTGTTCCGTATTATATTTCCGTGGACCCATTTATGACCTCAGTCGACTACCAAGGACTATACTGGATTCGTAAGCTCTACTTATTGGTACCTTCTTCTTTGTAACCTTTTCTGTAATCCATCTTTTCTTTAACCTACACCTCGTGTTCCGTATTATATTTCCGTGGACCCATTTATGACCTCAGTCGACTACCAAGGACTATACTGGATTCGCAAGCTCTACTTATTGTTACCTTCTTATTTGTACCCTTTTATGTAATCCATCTTTTCATTAACCTACACCTCGTGTTCCGTATTATATTTCCGTGGAACCATTTATGACCTCAGTCGACTACCAAGGACTATACTGGATTCGCAAGCTCTACTGATTGGTACCTTCGTCTTTGTAACCTTTTCTGTAATCCATCTTTTCTTTAACCTACACCTCGTGTTCCGTATTATATTTCCGTGGACCCATTTATGACCTCAGTCGACTACCAAGGACTATACTGGATTGGCAAGCTCTACTTATTGTTACCTTCTTCTTTGTACCCTATTCTATAATCCATCTTTTCTTTAACCTACACCTCGTGTTCCGTATTATATTTCCGTGGACCCATTTATGACCTCAGTCGACTACAAAGGACTATACTGGATTCGCAAGCTCTACTTATTGGTACCTTCTTCTTTGTAACCTTTTCTGAAATCCATCTTTTCTTTAACCTACACATCGTGTTCCGTATTATATTTCCGTGGACCCATTTATGACCTCAGTATACTACCAAGTACTATACTGGATTCGTAAGCTCTACTTATTGGTACCTTCTTTTTGTAAACTTTTCTGTAATCCATCTTTTCTTTAACCTCCACTTCGTGTTCCGTATTATATTTCCGTGGACCCATTTATGACCTCAGTCGACTACCAACGACTATACTGGATTCGCAAGCTCTACTTATTGGTACCTTCGTCTTTGTAACCTTTTCTGTAATCCATCTTTTCTTTAACCTACACCTCGTGTTCCGTATTATATTT
This sequence comes from Ascarosepion bandense, assembly GCA_037127315.1. NCBI lineage: Eukaryota > Metazoa > Mollusca > Cephalopoda > Sepiida > Sepiidae > Ascarosepion > Ascarosepion bandense. The sequence continues at coordinate 520,179 of JBBBDQ010001269.1, read as the reverse complement.
CCGTGGACCCATTTATGACCTCAGTCGACTACCAAGGACTATACTGGATTCGCAAGCTCTACTTATTGTTACCTTCTTCTTTGTAACCTTTTCTGTAATCCATCTTTTCTTTAACCTACACCTCGTGTTCCGGATTATATTTCCGTGGACCCATTTATGACCTCAGTCGACTACCAAGGACTATACTGGATTCGCAAGCTCTACTTATTGTTACCTTCTTCTTTGTACCCTATTCTATAATCCATCTTTTCTTTAACCTACACCTCGTGTTCCGTATTATATTTCCGTGGACCCATTTATGACCTCAGTCGACTACAAAGGACTATACTGGATTCGCAAGCTCTACTTATTGTTACCTTCTTCTTTGTACCCTATTCTATAATCCATCTTTTCTTTAACCTACACCTCGTGTTCCGTATTATATTTCCGTGGACCCATTTATGACCTCAGTCGACTACAAAGGACTATACTGGATTCGCAAGCTCTACTTATTGTTACCTTCTTCTTTGTAACCTTTTCTGTAATCCATCTTATCTTTAACCTACACCTCGTGTTCCGTATTATATTTCCGTGGACCCATTTATGACCTCAGTCGACTACCAAATACTATACTGGATTCGTAAGCTCTACTTATTGGTACCATCTTTTTGTAACTTTTCTGTAATCCATCTTTTCTTTAACCTCCACCTCGTGTTCCGTATTAAATTTCCGTGGACCCATTTATGACCTCAGTCGACTACCAAGGACTATACTGGATTCGCAAGCTCTACTTATTGGTACCTTCTTCTTTGTAACCTTTTCTGTAATCCATCTTTCCTTTAACCTACACCTCGTGTTCCGTATTATATTTCCGTGGACCCATTTATGAACTCAGTCGACTACCAAGGACTATACTGGATTCGCAAGCTCTACTTATTGTTACCTTCTTATTTGTACCCTTTTCTGTAATCCATCATTTCATTAACCTACACCTCGTGTTCCGTATTATATTTCCGTGGACCCATTTATGACCTCAGTCGACTACCAAGGACTATACTGGATTCTCAAGCTCTACTTATTGTTACCTTCTTCTTTGTACCCTATTCTATAATCCATCTTTCTTTAACCTACACCTCGTGTTCCGTATTATATTTCCGTGGACCCATTTATGACCACAGTAGGCTACCAAGGACTATACTGGATTCGTAAGCTCTACTTATTGGTACCTTCTTCTTTGTAACCTTTTCTGTAATCCATCTTTTCTTTAACCTACACCTCGTGTTCCGTATTATATTTCCGTGGACCCATTTATGACCTCAGTCGACTACCAAGGACTATACAGGATTCGCAAGCTCTACTTATTGTTACCTTCTTCTTTGTACCCTTTTCTGTAATCCATCTTTCTTTAACCTACACCTCCTGTTCCGTATTATATTTCCGTGGACCCATTTATGACCTCAGTCGACTACAAAGGACTATACTGGATTCGCAAGATCTACTTATTGGTAACTTCTTCTTTGTAACCTTTTCTGTAATCCATCTTTCCTTTAACCTACACCTCGTGTTCCGTATTATATTTCCGTGGACCCATTTATGACCTCAGTCGACTACCAAGGACTATACTGGATTCGCAAGCTCTACTTATTGGTACCTTCGTCTTTGTAACCTTTTCTGTAATCCATCTTTTCTTTAACCTACACCTCGTGTTCCGTATTATATTTCCGTGGACCCATTTATGACCTCAGTCGACTACCAAGGACTATACTGGATTCGCAAGCTCTACTTATTGTTACCTTCTTCTTTGTAACCTTTTCTGTAATCCATCTTTCTTTAACCTACACCTCGTGTTCCGTATTATATTTCCGTGGACCCATTTATGACCTCAGTCGACTACCAAGGACTATACTGGATTCGCAAGCTCTACTTATTGGTACCTTCTTCTTTGTAACCTTTTCTGTAATCCATCTTTTCTTTAACCTACACCTCGTGTTCCGTATTATATTTCCGTGGACACATTTATGACCACAGTAGACTACCAAGGACTATATTGGATTCGTAAGCTCTACTTATTGGGACCTTCTTCTTTGTACACTTTTCTGTAATCCATTTTTCTTTAACCTACACCTCGTGTTCCGTATTATATTTCCGTGGATCCATTTATGACCTCAGTCGACTACCAAGGACTATACAGGATTCGCAAGCTCTACTTATTGTTACCTTCTTCTTTGTACCCTTTTCTCTAATCCATCTTTTCTTTGACCTACACCTCGTTTTCCGTATTATATTTCCGTGGACCCATTTATGACCTCAGTCGACTACAAAGGACTATACTGGATTCGCAAGCTCTACTTATTGGTACCTTCTTCTTTGTAACCTTTTCTGTAATCCATCTTTTCTTTAACCTACACCTCGTGTTCCGTATTATATTTCCGTGGAACCATTTATGACCTCAGTCGACTACCAAGGACTATGCTGGATTCGTAAGCTCTACTTGTTGTTACCTTCTTTTTGTACCCTTTTCTGTAATCCATCTTTTCTTTAACCTACACCTCGTGTTCCGTATTATATTTCCGTGGACCCATTTATGACCTCAGTCGGCTACAAAGGACTATACTGGATTCGCAAGCTCTACTTATTGGAACCTTCTTCTTTGTAACATTTTCTGTAATCCATCTTTTCTTTAACCTACACCTCGTGTTCCGTATTATATTTCCGTGGACCCATTTATGACCTCAGTCGACTACAAAGGACTATACTGGATTCGCAAGCTCTTCTTATTGGTACCTTCTTCTTTGTAACATTTTCTGTAATCCATCTTTTCTTTAACCTACACCTCGTGTTCCTTATTATATTTCCGTGGACCCATTTATGACCTCAGTCGACTACCAAGGACTATGCTGGATTCGTAAGCTATACTTATTGGTATCTTCTTCTTTGTAACCTTTTCTGTAATCCATCTTTTCTTTAACCTACACCTCGTGTTCCGTATTATATTTCCTTGGACCTATTTATGACCTCAGTCGACTACCAAGGACTATACTGGATTCGCAAGCTCTACTTATTGGTACCTTCTCCTTTGTAACCTTTTCTGTAATCCATCTTTTCTTTAACCTACAACTCGTGTTCCGTATTATATTTCCGTGGACCCATTTATGAACTCAGTCGACTACAAAGGACTATACTGGATTCGCAAGCTCTACTTATTGGTACCTTCTTCTTTGTAACCTTTTCTGTAATCCATCTTTTCTTTAACCTACACCTCGTGTTCCGTATTATATTTCCGTGGACCCATTTATGACCTCAGTCGACTACAAAGGACTATACTGGATTCGTAAGCTCTACTTATTGTTACCTTCTTCTTTGTAACCTTTTCTGTAATCCATCTTTTCTTTAACCTACACTTCGTGTTCCGTATTATATTTCCGTGGACCCATTTATGACCTCAGTCGACTACCAAGGACTATACTGGATTCGCAAGCTCTACTTATTGGTAACTTCTTCTTTGTACCCTTTTGTGTAATCCATCTTTTCTTTAACCTACACCTCGTGTTCCGTATTATATTTCCGTGGACCCATTTATGACCTCAGTCGACTACAAAGGACTATACTGGATTCGTAAGCTCTAATTATTGTTAACTTCTTCTTTGTAACCTTTTCTGTAATCCATCTTTTCTTTAACCTACACCTCGTGTTCCGTATTATATTTCCGTGGACCCATTTATGACCTCAGTCGACTACCAAGGACTATACTGGATTCGCAAGCTCTACTTATTGTTACCTTCTACTTTGTACCCTTTTCTGTAATCCATCTTTTCTTTAACCTACACCTCGTGTTCCGTATTATATTTCCGTGGACCCATTTATGACCTCAGTCGACTACCAAGGACTATGCTGGATTCGTAAGCTCTACTTATTGGTATCTTCTTCTTTGTAATATTTTCTGTAATCCATCTTTTCTTTAACCTACACCTCGTGTTCCGTATTATATTTCCGTGGACCCATTTATGACCTCAGTCGACTACCAAGGACTATACTGGATTCGCAAGCTCTACTTATTGGTACCTTCTTCTTTGTAACCTTTTCTGTAATCCATCTTTTCTTTAACCTACAACTCGTGTTCCGTATTATATTTCCGTGGACCCATTTATGACCTCAGTCAACTACAAAGGACTATACTGGATTCGCAAGCTCTACTTATTGGTAACTTCTTCTTTGTAACCTTTTCTGTAATCCATCTTTTCTTTAACCTACACCTCGTGTTCCGTATTATATTTCCGTGGACCCATTTATGACCTCAGTCGACTACAAAGGTCTATACTGGATTCGTAAGCTCTACTTATTGTTACCTTCTTCTTTGTAACCTTTTCTGTAATCCATCTTTTCTTTAACCTACACCTCGTGTTCCGTATTATATTTCCGTGGACCCATTTATGACCTCAGTCGACTACAAAGGACTATACTGGATTCGCAAGCTCTACTTATTGTTACCTTCTTCTTTGTAACCTTTTCTGTAATCCATCTTTTCTTTAACCTACACCTCGTGTTCCGTATTATATTTCCGTGGACCCATTTATGACCTCAGTCGAATACAAAGGACTATACTGGATTCGCAAGCTCTACTTATTCGTACCTTCTTCTTTGTAACATTTTCTGTAATCCATCTTATCTTTAACCTACACCTCGTGTTCCGTATTATATTTCCGTGGACCCATTTATGACCTCAGTCGACTACCAAGGACTATGCTGGATTCGTAAGCTCTACTTATTGGTATCTTCTTCTTTGTAACATTTTCTGTAATCCATCTTTTCTTTAACCTACACCTCGTGTTCCGTATTATATTTCCGTGGACCAATTTATGACCTCAGTCGACTACCAAGGACTATACTGGATTCGCAAGCTCTACTTATTGGTACCTTCTTCTTTGTAACCTTTTCTGTAATCCATCTTTTCTTTAACCTACAACTCGTGTTCCGTATTATATTTCCGTGGACCCATTTATGACCTCAGTCGAATACAAAGGACTACACTGGATTCGCAAGCTCTACTTATTGGTACCTTCTTCTTTGTAACCTTTTCTGTAATCCATCTTTTCTTTAACCTACACCCCGTGTTCCGTATTATATTTCCGTGGACCCATTTATGACCTCAGTCGACTACCAAGTACTATACTGGATTCGTAAGCTCTACTTATTGGTACCTTCTTCTTTGTAACCTTATCTGTAATCCATCTTTTCTTTAACCTACACCTCGTGTTCAATATTATATTTCCGTGGACCCATTTATGACCTCAGTCGACTACCAAGGACTATACTGGATTCGCAAGCTCTACTTATTGGTACCTTCTTCTTTGTAACCTTTTCTGTAATCCATCTTTTCTTTAACCTCCACCTCGTGTTCCGTATTAAATTTCCGTGGACCCATTTATGACCTCAGTCGACTACCAAGGACTATACTGGATTCGTAAGCTCTACTTATTGGTACCTTCGTCTTTGTAACCTTTTCTGTAATCCATCTTTTCTTTAACCTACACCTCGTCTTCCGTATTATATTTCCGTGGACCCATTTATGACCTCAGTCGACTACCAAGGATTATACTGGATTCGCAAGCTCTACTTATTGTTAGCTTCTTCTTTGTAACCTTTTCTGTAATCCATCTTTTCTTTAACCTACACCTCGTGTTCCGTATTATATTTCCGTGGACCCATTTATGACCTCAGTCGACTACCAAGGACTATACTTGATTCGCAAGCTCTACTTATTGTTACCTTCTTCTTTGTACCCTTTTCTATAATCCATCTTTCTTTAACCTACACCTCGTGTTCCGTATTATATTTCCGTGGACCCATTTATGAACACCGTAGGCTACCAAGGACTATACTGGATTCGTAAGCTCTACTTATTGGTACCTTCTTCTTTGTAACCTTTTCTGTAATCCAACTTTTCTTTAACCTACACCTCGTGTTCCGCATTATATTTCCGTGAACCCATTTATGACCTCAGTCGACTACCAAGGTCTATACAGGATTCGCAAGCTCTACTTATTGTTACCTTCTTCTTTGTACCCTTTTCTGTAATCCATCTTTCTTTAACCTACACCTCGTGTTCCGTATTATATTACCGTGGACCCATTTATGACCACAGTAGACTACCAAGGACTATACTGGATTCGTAAGCTCTACTTATTGGGACCTTCTTCTTTGTACCCTTTTCTGTAATCCATCTTTTCTTTAACCTACACCTCGTGTTCCGTATTATATTTCCGTGGACCCATTTATGACCTCAGTCGACTACCAAGGACTATACTGGATTCGCAAGCTCTACTTATTGTTACCTTCTTCTTTGTACCCTTTTCTCTAATCCATCTTTTCTTTAACCTACACCTCGTGTTCCGTATTATATTTCCGTGGACCCATTTATGACCTCAGTCGACTACAAAGGACTATACTGGATTCGCAAGCTCTACTTATTGGTACCTTCTTCTTTGTAACCTTTTCTGTAATCCATCTTTTCTTTAACCTACACCTCGTGTTCCGTATTATATTTCCGTGGACCCATTTATGACCTCAGTCGACTACCAAGGACCATGCTGGATTCGTAAGCTCTACTTGTTGGTATCTTCTTCTTTGTAACCTTTTCTGTAACCCATCTTTTCTTTAACCTACACCTCGTGTTCCGTATTATATTTCCGTGGACCCATTTATGACCTCAGTCGACTACCAAGGACTATACTGGATTCGCAAGCTCTACTTATTGGTACCTTCTTCTTTGTAACCTTTTCTGTAATCCATCTTTTCTTTAACCTACAACTCGTGTTCCGTATTATATTTCCGTGGACCCATTTATGACCTCAGTCGACTACCAAGGACTATGCTGGATTCGTAAGCTCTATTTATTGGTATCTTCTTCTTTGTAACCTTTTCTGTAACCCATCTTTTCTTTAACCTACACCTCGTGTTCCGTATTATATTTCCGTGGACCCATTTATGACCTCAGTCGACTACCAAGGACTATACTGGATTCGCAAGCTCTACTTATTGGTACCTTCGTCTTTGTAACCTTTTCTGTAATCCATCTTTTCTTTAACCTACAACTCGTGTTACGTATTATATTTCGGTGGACCCATTTATGACCTCAGTCGACTACGAAGGACCATACTGGATTCGCAAGCTCTTCTTATTGTTACCTTCTACTTTGTAACCTTTTCTGTAATCCATCTTTTCTTTAACCTACACCTCGTGTTCCGTATTATATTTCCGTGGACCCATTTATGACCTCAGTCGACTACAAAGGACTATACTGGATACGCAAGCTCTACTTATTGGTACCTTCTTCTTTGTAACCTTTTCTGTAATCCATCTTTTCTTTAACCTACACCTCGTGTTCCGTATTATATTTCCGTGGAACCATTCATGACCTCAGTCGAATACCAAGGACTATTCTGGATTCGCAAGCTCTACTTATTGGTACCTTCTTCTTTGTACCCTTTTCTGTAATCCATCTTTTCTTTAACCTACACCTCGTTTTGCCTATTATATTTCCTTGGACCCATTTATGACCTCAGTCGATTACCAAGGACTATACTGGATTCGCAAGCTCTACTTATTGTTACCTTCTTCTTTGTACCCTTTTCTCTAATCCATCTTTTCTTTAACCTACACCTCGTGTTCCGTATTATATTTCCGTGGACCCATTTATGACCTCAGTCGACTACAAAGGACTATACTGGATTCGCAAGCTCTACTTATTGGTACCTTCTTCTTTGTAACCTTTTCTGTAATCCATCTTTTCTTTAACCTACACCTCGTGTTCCGTATTATATTTCCGTGGACCCATTTATGACCTCAGTCGACTACCAAGGACCATGCTGGATTCGTAAGCTCTACTTGTTGGTATCTTCTTCTTTGTAACCTTTTCTGTAACCCATCTTTTCTTTAACCTACACCTCGTGTTCCGTATTATATTTCCGTGGACCCATTTATGACCTCAGTCGACTACCAAGGACTATACTGGATTCGCAAGCTCTACTTATTGGTACCTTCTTCTTTGTAACCTTTTCTGTAATCCATCTTTTCTTTAACCTACAACTCGTGTTCCGTATTATATTTCCGTGGACCCATTTATGACCTCAGTCGACTACCAAGGACTATGCTGGATTCGTAAGCTCTATTTATTGGTATCTTCTTCTTTGTAACCTTTTCTGTAACCCATCTTTTCTTTAACCTACACCTCGTGTTCCGTATTATATTTCCGTGGACCCATTTATGACCTCAGTCGACTACCAAGGACTATACTGGATTCGCAAGCTCTACTTATTGGTACCTTCTTCTTTGTAACCTTTTCTGTAATCCATCTTTTCTTTAACCTACAACTCGTGTTACGTATTATATTTCCGTGGACCCATTTATGACCTCAGTCGACTACGAAGGACCATACTGGATTCGCAAGCTCTTCTTATTGTTACCTTCTACTTTGTAACCTTTTCTGTAATCCATCTTTTCTTTAACCTACACCTCGTGTTCCGTATTATATTTCCGTGGACCCATTTATGACCTCAGTCGACTACAAAGGACTATACTGGATACGCAAGCTCTACTTATTGGTACCTTCTTCTTTGTAACCTTTTCTGTAATCCATCTTTTCTTTAACCTACACCTCGTGTTCCGTATTATATTTCCGTGGACCCATTCATGACCTCAGTCGAATACCAAGGACTATTCTGGATTCGCAAGCTCTACTTATTGGTACCTTCTTCTTTGTACCCTTTTCTGTAATCCATCTTTTCTTTAACCTACACCTCGTTTTGCCTATTATATTTCCTTGGACCCATTTATGACCTCAGTCGATTACCAAGGACTATACTGGATTCGTAAGCTCTACTTATTGGTACCTTCTTCTTTGTACCCTTTTCTGTAATCCATCTTTTCTTTAACCTACACCTCGTGTTCCGTATTATATTTCCGTGGGCCCATTTATGATCTCAGTCGACTACCAAGGACTATACTGGATTCGTAAGCTCTACTTATTGGTATCTTCTTCTTTGTAACCTTTTCTGTAATCCATCTTTTCTTTAACCTACACCTCGTGTTCCGTATTATATTTCCGTGGACCCATTTATGACCTCAATCGACTACAAAGTACTATACTGGATACGCAAGATCTACTTATTGGTACCTTCTTCTGTGTAACCTTTTCTGTAATCCATCTTTTCTTTAACCTACACCTCGTGTTCCGTATTATATTTCCGTGGACCCATTTATGACCTCAGTCGACTACCAAGGACTATTCTGGATTCGCAAGCTCTACTTATTTGTACCTTCTTCTTTGTAACCTTTTCTGTAATCCATCTTTTCTTTAACCTACACCTCGTGTTCCGTATTATATTTCCGTGGACCCATTTATGACCTCAGTCGACTACCAAGGACTATACTGGATTCGTAAGCTCTAATTATTGGTACCTTCTTCTTTGTACCCTTTTCTGTAATCCATCTTTTCTTTAACCTACACCTCGTGTTCCGTATTATATTTCCGTGGACCCATTTATGACCTCAGTAGACTACCAAGGACTATACTGGATTCGCAAGCTCTACTTATTGGTACCTTCTTCTTTGTACCCTTTTCTGTAATCCATCTTTTCTTTAACCTACACCTCGTGTTCCGTATTATATTTCCGTGGACCCATTTATGACCTCAGTCGACTACCAAGGACTATGCTGGATTCGTAAGCTCTACTTATTGGTACCTTCTTCTTTGTAACCTTTTCTGTAATCCATCTTTTCTTTAACCTACACCTCGTGTTCCGTATTATATTTCCGTGGACTCATTTATGACCTCAGTCGACTACCAAGGCTATACTGGATTCGTAAGCTCTACTTATTGGTACCTTCTTCTTTGTAACCTTTTCTGTAATCCATCTTTTCTTTAACCTACACCTCGTGTTCCGTATTATATTTCCGTGGACCCATTTATGACCTCAGTCGACTACCAAGGACTATTCTGGATTCGCAAGCTCTACTTATTGGTACCTTCTTCTTTGTAACCTTTTCTGTAATCCATCTTATCTTTAACCTACACCTCGTGTTCCGTATTATATTTCCGTGGACCCATTTATGACCTCAGTCGACTACCAAGGACTATACTGGATTCGCAAGCTCTACTTATTGGTACCTTCTTCTTTGTAACCTTTTCTGTAATCCATCTTTTCTTTAACCTACACCTCGTGTTCCGTATTATATTTCCGTGGACCCATTTATGACCTCAGTCGACTACCAAGGACTATACTGGATTCGCAAGCTCTATTTATTGGTACCTTCTTCTTTGTAACCTTTTCTGTAATCCATCTTTTCTTTAACCTACACCTAGTGTTCCGTATTATATTTCCGTGGACCCATTTATGACCTCAGTCGACTACCAAGGACTATACTGGATTCGTAAGCTCTAATTATTGGTACCTTCTTCTTTGTACCCTTTTCTGTAATCCATCTTTTCTTTAACCTACACCTCGTGTTCCGTATTATATTTCCGTGGACCCATTTATGACCTCAGTAGACTACCAAGGACTATACTGGATTCGTAAGCTCTACTTATTGGTACCTTCTTCTTTGTACCCTTTTCTGTAATCCATCTTTTCTTTAACCTACACCTCGTGTTCCGTATTATATTTCCGTGGACCCATTTATGACCTCAGTCGACTACCAAGGACTATGCTGGATTCGTAAGCTCTACTTATTGGTACCTTCTTCTTTGTAACCTTTTCTGTAATCCATCTTTTCTTTAACCTACACCTCGTGTTCCGTATTATATTTCCGTGGACTCATTTATGACCTCAGTCGACTACCAAGGACTATACTGGATTCGTAAGCTCTACTTATTGGTACCTTCTTCTTTGTAACCTTTTCTGTAATCCATCTTTTCTTTAACCTACACCTCGTGTTCCGTATTATATTTCCGTGGACCCATTTATGACCTCAGTCGACTACCAAGGACTATTCTGGATTCGCAAGCTCTACTTATTGGTACCTTCTTCTTTGTAACCTTTTCTGTAATCCATCTTATCTTTAACCTACACCTCGTGTTCCGTATTATATTTCCGTGGACCCATTTATGACCTCAGTCGACTACCAAGGACTATACTGGATTCGCAAGCTCTACTTATTGGTACCTTCTTCTTTGTAACCTTTTCTGTAATCCATCTTTTCTTTAACCTACACCTCGTGTTCCGTATTATATTTCCGTGGACCCATTTATGACCTCAGTCGACTACCAAGGACTATACTGGATTCGCAAGCTCTATTTATTGGTACCTTCTTCTTTGTAACCTTTTCTGTAATCCATCTTTTCTTTAACCTACACCTAGTGTTCCGTATTATATTTCCGTGGACCCATTTATGACCTCAGTCGACTACCAAGGACTATGCTGGATTCGTAAGCTCTACTTATTGGTACCTTCTTCTTTGTAACCTTTTCTGTAATCCATCTTTTCTTTAACCTACACCTCGTGTTCCGAATTATATTTCCGTGGACTCATTTATGACCTCAGTCGACTACCAAGGACTATACTGGATTCGTAAGCTCTACTTATTGGTACCTTCTTCTTTGTAACCTTTTCTGTAATCCATCTTTTCTTTAACCTACACCTCGTGTTCCGTATTATATTTCCGTGGACACATTTATGACCTCAGTCGTCTACCAAGGACTATTCTGGATTCGCAAGCTCTACTTATTGGTACCTTCTTCTTTGTAACCTTTTTAGTAATCCATCTTATCTTTAACCTACACCTCGTGTTCCGTATTATATTTCCGTGGACCCATTTATGACCTCAGTCAACTACCAAGGACTATACTGGATTCGCAAACTCTACTTCTTGGGACCTTCTTCTTTGTAACCTTTTCTGTAATCCATCTTTTCTTTAACCTACACCTCGTGTTCCGTATTATATTTCCGTGGACCCATTTATTGCCTCAGTCGACTACCAAGGACTACACTGGATTCGTAAGCTCTACTTATTGGTACCTTCTTCTTTGTAACCTTTTCTGTAATCCATCTTTTCTTTAACCTACACCTCGTGTTCCGTATTATATTTCCGTGGACCCATTTATTACCTCAGTCGACTACCAAGGACTATACTGGATTCGTAATCTCTACTTATTGTTACCTTCTTCTTTGTAACCTTTTCTCTAATCCATCTTTTCTTTAACCTACACCTCGTCTTCCGTATTATATTTCCGTGGACCCATTTATGACCTCAGTCGACTACCAAGGACTATACTGGATTCGCAAGCTCTACTTCTTTGTACCTTCTTCTTTGTAACCTTTTCTCTAATCCATCTTTTCTTTAACCTACACCTCGTGTTCCGTATTATATTTCCGTGGACCCATTTATGACCTCAGTCGACTACCAAGGACTATACTGGATTCGTAAGCTCTACTTATTGGTACCTTCTTCTTTGTAACCTTTTCTGTAATCCATCTTTTCTTTAACCTACACCTCGTGTTCCGTATTATATTTCCGTGGACCCATTTATTACCTCAGTCGACTACCAAGGACTATACTGGATTCGTAAGCTCTACTAATTGGGACCTTCTTCTTTGTACCCTTTTCTGTAATCCATCTTTTCTTTAACCTGCACCTCGTGTTCCGTATTATATTTCCGTGGACCCATTTATGACCTCAGTCGTCTACCAAGGACTATACTGGATTCGTAATCTCTACTTATTGGTACATTCTTCTTTGTAACCTTTTCTGTAATCCATCTTTTCTTTAACCTACACCTCGTCTTCCGTATTATATTTCTGTGGACCCATTTATGACCTCAGTCGACAACCAAGGACTATACTGGATTCATAAGCTCTACTTATTGTTACCTTCTTCTTTGTACCCTTTTCTGTAATCCATCTTTTCTTTAACCTACACCTCGTGTTCCGTATTATATTTCCGTGGACCCATTTATGACCGCAGTCGACTACCAAGGACTATACTGGATTCGTAAGCTCTACTTATTGTTATCTTCTTCTTTGTAACCTTTTCTGTAATCCATCTTTTCTTTAACCTACACCTCGTGTTCCGTATTATATTTCCGTGGACCCATTTATGACCTCAGTCGTCTACCAAGGACTATACTGGATTCGTAAGCTCTACTTATTGGTACCTTCTTCTTTGTAACCTTTTCTCTAATCCATCTTTTCTTTAACCTACACCTCGTGTTCCGTATTATATTTCCGTGGACCCATTTATTACCTCAGTCGCCTACCAAGGACTATACTGGATTCGTAAGCTCTACTTATTGGGACCTTCTTCTTTGTAACCTTTTCTGTAATCCATCTTTTCTTTAACCTGCACCTCGTGTTCCGTATTATATTTCCGTGGACCCATTTATGACCTCAGTCGTCTACCAAGGACTATACTGGATTCGTAAACTCTACTTATTGGTACCTTCTTCTTTGTAACCTTTTCTGTAATCCATCTTTTCTTTAACCTACACCTCGTGTTCCGTATTATATTTCCGTGGACCCATTTATGACCTCAGTCGACTACCAAGGACTATACTGGATTCGCAAGCTCTACTTATTGGTACCTTCTTCTTTGTACCCTTTTCTGTAATCCATCTTTTCTTTAACCTACACCTCGTGTTCCGTATTATATTTCCGTGGACCCATTTATGACCTCAGTAGACTACCAAGGACTATACTGGATTCGTAAGATCTACTTAATCGTACCTTCTTCTTTGTACCCTTTTCTGTAATCCATCTTTTCTTTAACCTACACCTCGTGTTCCGTATTATATTTCCGTGGACCCATTTATGACCTCAGTCGACTACCAAGGACTATACTGGATTCGCAAGCTCTACTTATTGTTACCTTCTTCTTTGTAACCTTTTCTGTAATCCATCTTTGCTTTAACCTACACCTCGTGTTCCGTATTATATTTCCGTGGAACCATTTATGACCTCAGTCGACTACCAAGGACTATACTGGATTCGCAAGCTCTGCTTATTGTTACCTTCTTCTTTGTACCCTTTTCTATAATCCATCTTTTCTTTAACCTACACCTCGTGTTCCGTATTATATTTCCGTGGACCCATTTATGACCACAGTAGACTACCAAGACTATACTGGATTCGTAAGCTCTACTTATTGGTACCTTCTTCTTTGTAACCTTTTCTGTAATCCATCTTTTCTTTAACCTACACCTCGTGTTCCGTATTATATTTCCGTGGACCCATTTATGACCTCAGTCGACTACCAAGGACTATACTGGATTCGCAAGCTCTACTTATTGTTACCTTCTTCTTTGTACCCTTTTCTGTAATCCATCTTTTCTTTAACCTACACCTCGTGTTCCGTATTATATTTCCGTGGACCCATTTATTGCCTCAGTCGACTACCAAGGACTACACTGGATTCGTAAGCTCTACTTATTGGTACCTTCTTCTTTGTAACCTTTTCTGTAATCCATCTTTTCTTTAACCTACACCTCGTGTTCCGTATTATATTTCCGTGGACCCATTTATTACCTCAGTCGACTACCAAGGACTATACTGGATTCGTAATCTCTACTTATTGTTACCTTCTTCTTTGTAACCTTTTCTCTAATCCATCTTTTCTTTAACCTACACCTCGTCTTCCGTATTATATTTCCGTGGACCCATTTATTACCTCAGTCGACTACCAAGGACTATACTGGATTCGTAAGCTCTACTTATTGGGACCTTCTTCTTTGTACCCTTTTCTGTAATCCATCTTTTCTTTAACCTGCACCTCGTGTTCCGTATTATATTTCCGTGGACCCATTTATGACCTCAGTCGTCTACCAAGGACTATACTGGATTCGTAATCTCTACTTATTGGTACATTCTTCTTTGTAACCTTTTCTGTAATCCATCTTTTCTTTAACCTACACCTCGTCTTCCGTATTATATTTCCGTGGACCCATTTATGACCTCAGTCGACAACCAAGGACTATACTGGATTCATAAGCTCTACTTATTGTTACCTTCTTCTTTGTACCCTTTTCTGTAATCCATCTTTTCTTTAACCTACACCTCGTGTTCCGTATTATATTTCCGTGGACCCATTTATGACCTCAGTCGTCTACCAAGGACTATACTGGATTCGTAAGCTCTAATTATTGGTACCTTCTTCTTTGTAACCTTTTCTCTAATCCATCTTTTCTTTAACCTACACCTCGTGTTCCGTATTATATTTCCGTGGACCCATTTATTACCTCAGTCGCCTACCAAGGACTATACTGGATTCGTAAGCTCTACTTATTGGGACCTTCTTCTTTGTAACCTTTTCTGTAATCCATCTTTTCTTTAACCTGCACCTCGTGTTCCGTATTATATTTCCGTGGACCCATTTATGACCTCAGTCGTCTACCAAGGACTATACTGGATTCGTAAACTCTACTTATTGGTACCTTCTTCTTTGTAACCTTTTCTGTAATCCATCTTTTCTTTAACCTACACCTCGTGTTCCGTATTATATTTCCGTGGACCCATTTATGACCTCAGTCGACTACCAAGGACTATACTGGATTCGTAAGCTCTACTTATTTGGACCTTCTTTGTAACCTTTTCTGTAATCCATCTTTTCTTTAACCTACACCTCGTGTTCCGTATTATATTTCCGTGAACCCATTTATGACCTCAGTCGTCTACCAAGGACTATACTGGATTCGTAAGCTCTACTTATTGGGACCTTCTTCTTTGTAACATTTTCTGTAATCCATCTTTTCTTTAACCTACACCTCGTGTTCCGTATTATATTTCCGTGGACCCATTTATGACCTCAGTCGACTACCAAGGACTATACTGGATTCGTAAGCTCTACTTATTGGTACCTTCTTCTTTGTAACATTTTCTGTAATCCATCTTTTCTTTAACCTACACCTCGTGTTCCGTATTATATTTCCGTGGACCCATTTATGACCTCAGTCGACTACCAAGGACTATACTGGATTCGTAAGCTCTACTTATTGAGACCTTCTTCTTTGTAACCTTTTCTGTAATCCATCTTTTCTTTAACCTGCACCTCGTGTTCCGTATTATATTTCCGTGGACCCATTTATGACCTCAGTCGACTACCAAGGACTATACTGGATTCGTAAGCTCTACTTATTGGGACCTTCTTCTTTGTAACCTTTTCTGTAATCCATCTTTTCTTTAACCTACACCTCGTGTTCCGTATTATATTTCCGTGGACCCATTTATGACCGCAGTCGACAACCAAGGACTATACTGGATTCGTAAGCTCTACTTTTTGGTACCTTCTTCTTTGTAACCTTTTCTGTAATCCATCTTTTCTTTAACCTGCACCTCGTATTCCGTGTTATATTTCGGTGGACCCACTTTTGGCTCCACATCAATAAGATACCCGGATGATACAGTGCAGCGAGAACTCCTCACAAAGGTAAATGAAGAAAATTTCAAGAAAGGTCTGCGAATAAACTACAAGAAATCCGGATGAATGATCATCAGCAAACACAGGAGCCCCAAATGCCAATTACAGGTTTTAACACTAAAATCAAGCAAGTACAAAAATTTAAGTACTTGGGAAGTTTTCTAACGGAAGACAGAAAGTCTGACGCTTAGATGACAAGGCGAATTCCAGAACCTAAACAGAGGATTAAGAGACAGAAAAATTTCGCTAGAAACAAATAAGGTAGTATTGGATTGCTACGTGATGTCCGTCCTTCAATATGGCAGTGAAAGCTGTACAATATCATCAAAAATGAAGGAAAAACTCGAAGCAACTGAAATGTGGTTCTACGTAAGGATGCTGCGAATATCACGGATCGAGCATGTGAGGTTTTGCATAGCCTAATATGATGACGTTTTGGAGAGGATGAAAACGAAAAGGAAAATAATACTGAGCATAAGGGAAAGACAGCTGAAGTCTGTAGGACATATGATGAAGATAAAAACTAGGAGAATCTGATATTCACAGGACAGATATAGAGGAAAAGAGACAATAGAAAGCAACGGAAAACATATTTGAAGGACCTGAGCAGGGTGATGGCACAGCGGGCTTTAGTTGGGGCAACAGGAGAAAATGTGCTAAGAGCTATCAGTGATAGGGAGACGTGGAAGGCCAATGATCGCCTACGTACTGATGGGACATGTCACATAAAAGAAGATGAGTCTTTGCAGTTTAATCCAAGAAAGAAATGAGAAAGTAAAATCTCGTTCATGGATCTCTAGCGAATAGATAATTATTTTATGACCCATTGAAGATAAAGAACGTGTGTTATGGGGCAGTGAATATCGGATCGGAACGAGAAATTTTTGAGTTGAGTATGAATTCCAGCTCGTATTTTACGCACAAATAATCTTAGGAAAGGTATTATTCTGCCGCTTCTCCCTTAAGCAATGGGTTAATTGCTTTTTTCGTTCATTTACGTGATTTCCTCACAAACAAAAGTGTCCATGACATCTGAGGATACATTCATTTAGGCGCAAATACCCCGGACAAAGGTCTTAATCCGCCGCCTTTTCCTCAAGCAATGGGTTAAATAACAGAACAAATTGGTTTCTATCGCCTTGATTGGCAACAAGCCTACCGCAGAAAATTATCCCAACCCACTGCAGGAAAAAATTCTGCCTAGTCAATAATGTATATTTCGAGACATGATCGCCCAAGCGTGTATCACGTATCTCACTTAACTGACTGAAAATAAAGGGGGTAAAATTTTCGATGAAAATGATGGCAAGCCTTTTTTTTTTAATCGTATCAACCCCAGCAAGGCGGTAATGCCACTGATGTGCAGGGGGCTACGTAATAGTGAAAAGATTGGCAAAGAGAAAGCCGGAAACCAAATCCTAAACAGGGAACAAGGGAAGAGCCTCTTAACCTGTTCAATAGACATGGGTGGAGTGTGAAGCGGGCGATAGATATATCTATCTACTCCAATTGAAAAAAAAAAACAAAGTGAGAAGATTGGAAAAGAGAAAGCCGGAAACTAAATCCTAAACAGGGAACAAGGGATGAGCCTCTTAACCTGTTCAATAGACATGGGTGGAGTGTGAACCGGGCGATAGATAGATCTATCTACTCCAATTGAAAAAAAAAAAGTGAGAAGATTGGAAAAGAGAAAGCCGGAAACCAAATCCTAAACAGGGAACAAGGGATGAGCTTCTTAACCTGTTCAATAGACATGGGTGGAGTGTGAACCGGGCGATAGATTGTGAACAGGGCAATAGAAAAAAGAGAACTGTCTCTTTTTTCTTTATAGAAGTGAACAGTCAATTCTACTTATCTCTACTGCTTATTTTGTTCTTTTACCTGACTTGCTCACAAACGAAAGTGCGAACTAGTGTCCATGACAGCTGTGGACATTGAAATGATCGATCGTCGTTTTTTCGAATTTTCTTTGTGCGTCATTTATTCCTGGTCCATTCAACGAAACGATCTGTATTTATTTATTTTGCATTCTGTATAAATAATACAAGAATACCCAAAAGCAAACACTTTCAAATCTGATGCGTGATTTCATGTCTTTCTTTTTAAACGTTTCATTCCTCAAAGAGTTTCAATTTGGTCTCTCCACAAAGAAACCGGTGAAGAATCATCTGAACTCTTTCCCTTTATCAATTGTAAAGGAGACAAAAAATTAATAATAAGATAAAAGATTGTAGCAAAGATATTCTTTCGATATTATTCCATTACAGTGAAGATAGTCTATTGATATAAACGTTGTCTATCATTGGTTTATCATTAAAAATAAAAACAAGAAGTGATGAATGGCACTGTGGAATTTTATAGTCAGAAAAGTAACGATCTAAACTTATTTATAAATGGAACTTTGTCTCTGTGTGTGTGTGTGTGTGTGTGTGTGTGTGTGTGTGTGTGTGTGTGTGTGTGTGTGTGTGTGTGTGTGTGTCCGTTACCTATAGACGCGGAAACGACTGAACCGATTTTCTTGAAAATTTACACATTTGTACTATAAGCGTTTGCGAGTGTTCTTAGCTAGGTTTTGTGTCGAGGTACCCCCGATAAATATCGAAAAAATCGGGTTATAGAAGGAGTGGTTCGATTTTAATCAAATTTGATACACTAATAGACAAAGGCATAAAAATGATATTAAGAAGTTTCAAGGTTGTAGAAAATTTGATATCGATCCCAGGAATTCCAAATTTGACTTACATTCATTCATTTTTCTTTCAGTCTACGGTTTCGCTTTAACTAGAAACAACTATTTAACTGGAAACAACTTTTTAGTCTTTCGTGCCAACGTCCAAAGAGTCTGAGCTCCAGGACCATGGATTAATTTTAAAGCTTTCATGACACCCGAGCCACAACCGGGCTATACTGCTAGTATTAAATAAAAATGATAAACAGATCAAACGGAATTTTAATAAAAGTGGTTAAATAAATTAAATTATTTTAATTCCACTTTTACAAAAGATATGCAGAATATAAAATTACTCTCCAGTTGTATTTTATTCTTACTGTTTTTTTTTATTTTTTTATTATCTAAACTTGAAGACCTAACAGATCTACTATACGTGATACATGGGCGATCATACCTCAAATAAGACATGACTAACTAGGCAGAAGATTTTTCCGTAGTAGGTTGCCATTAATTTCTGCAGTAGGCGGGTTGCTAACCAAAGCTATAGAACCCAACCTTTCCTACTATTTAACGTATAGCTGGAGGGAGAATCGATGGATTCATTCATTTTTTTTTTATTTGAGAGTAAGTGAATGCAACGAATTCAGTTGGAATTCGAACTCAGGTCTAGGATTTCTTGTCCCGAGCCGATATCCACTGCATCAATAGGTACATCCACTATACTGAGTATTAAATATGTCTTTTAGGAATTCGAGGGAATATTAATTATGTCTTCTTAGCGAAGGTGTTTGTCAGGCTATCAAATATATCATCAAACTATCAGTGAAGAAAAGTAAAAAAGAACACACGCGCGCACACGCACGCACAACAATATGCCCAATCCGTATCACATAACCAAACGATTATACGGTACTTTATCTTTTCCTTATATCATGCAGTATTCCCTTCAAGTAATTGGCGTTACTAATCTCTACAATTACTTGTCCTTCTCAGTAAATTTCGTCATGTATCTTCTAAGCCCTGTTTCTGTTATCAGTTTATACGATGTCGTTGGGATTTCATTCCATGTTTTACCCGATTCTGCTTGCCTTCAAAATATTCTATAAGTGCCATTTTTCCAAGACCTCTTTCCTGACTATGGGCCTCATGAGTTTCATGAAGAAAGAAACCTTGGAAAGTCTGACATCCTTTAAAAGCATATGTAAGAGTAACTTAATAAAATGAACAGAAGACGGCATGACGGAAATTAACCTAACCAGTTGCGACGTCCGAATAGGCGGAGGTGCTGGTTGTTTGGCGCTGGAATAATGCAGTGTGAGGTGGTTGACATATACTGAGTTCCAGATAGTGTTAGGATGTCAGCTCTGATATGTACTGATATTTGCAAAGACGCGTGGAACAATAGAAAAAATGACTGGTTTCTTAAAGGTGAATGGCTTGCCATACAAGGAGCCCTCATTTTTACTGGAAAAAAATGTTGATCAGAATGAGGTTCACGGCACGCGATTGATCATGTGGTTAATTTGTTTGTGCAAACATTAATTCGATTGAAAACTTTTGGAGCTTTCTGAAAAGAAAATTATATATTGATCCACGACAATTTGTCAGTGAAAACGAACATTGAAATTCTATTTTAAGTGCTCTCCAAATTGTTATCTGCGAAGGTTTTTCGCTGATTAATTAATTTTCTTAAGGTTGATCAAGCCTTTGTGTGCTGTTTGTGGGCTGTTGGCTATTTAAAGGCGAAATATTTTGGAATATAAGTTTAATGTGTTTTTGTGAGTGAATGACGCATTGAGATTTTTTAAAGAAGGGGTTGGAAGACAATTTTATTTCATCAAGTTCTATATTACCGAGGCAAGACATGGTTCGCATTGACTAGGTTAATCTTTTAATTGGAAATAAGTAATTATTAAATTTTAATAATGGAAATTAGATTTTAATTAATCTCATCCCAGTTACATTTTAAATATATTTAGTTATTCATCAATTGATTTCTGTTAAGCTTTCTCCTTTTATGTGTCAACCTCCATATCTCCCTGTCTTTTGTAGCTCTTAATAAGTTCTATCTTTTTTATTATATCTTTTAAAACCTGTTCTATCATCATTGTATTCAAGCTCACGAAGTATGTTACGCGCTGCTTTAATCTGTTCCTCTTTCTCTCAAACTCTCCCGTGAGTATTAAATTTTCCAAGTCTTCTTTTTTCATTACGTTCCTCAGAAATTTCACTTACCTCTTTCTGATGTCAAGTATAATTTTCCTTCTTGTTTCCATTCACTCCAAATCATCCCTGATGCTTACTTGTTCTGCTAACGATATCCTTATCATCTTTCCGTAGAACCACATTTCTGCTGCTTTATGTCTCTTCTTCATTCTCTGAGAAGATTGTCCAGCATTCGTTGCCATACAAAAGCAAAGATATCATTACTCTTCAGTAGTATCTTCCTTGATTACAAAGAAATTTTCCCGTCTCTTGATATTCTGCTTAGCTTTTGAAATACCACTTTGACCATCCCAATTCATATTCGGATCTCAGTGTAGCACTTTCCATCTTTTGTTAGAACCCTTACTAAATATTTAAATATCTGTACCTGCTTGATTTTGTATCCCCGAAATGTAATTTGGAGTTTTGTCTCATTCTTTTGCTGATAACCATTCATTCTCTATTCTCGCTTTACTTTACTACCTTCTGTAGAAGATTTTGTAGTTTCTTTTCTTGCCTGATATCATCACTGCGTCATATGCACTTCTTATAATGTGTTGTAGTGAATTATCCTGCCCTACCCAGGAATGGGTATGGCCCGAGTTATAAAAGACCCAGACGGGAACGAACTACAGAGTTTTCGAGAGTAATCGAGAGTCTTCCTCATTATACGAGAGTGATTATACGGGAGTCTTCGTCATTATACGAGAGTGATCGTGATTATAAGAGAAGTCGAGAGCCATCGTCCTTAGACGAGAGTTAGACGTCACTAGACGGAAGCCTTCTTCTCAAGACTGACCGATACGTCTTATACAGAGACATTGCCTCCTTAATTGTTATTCGTGTTAACTGTTCGTTGGTGTACATGTATTTGGTTTATTGTACTGAGGTATAATAAATCTCTATTTATATATACTCAGTGTTAAGAGTTATTTCTTGCATTATTCTTTCTCTGTTTATCCTCTCCTGAGATACAACATATGTTATGATTGTTGGCACCACTAATGAATCCTGCCAGGACTTTTGATTATCTCAGAATTGCCTCGCTGTATATGTTGAATAGATCCGGTGAGAAAACACATTCTTGTCTTACACCATTCTCTATTTTAATATATCTGATATATCTCATTTTATGCCCCTATGCAGACGGTTTGCTACCAGTATATATTCTTGATTATGCTAAAGTTTTTACTCAAATATCTCAAAATATTTGAATAATTCTAACAAGTCTTTGAGGTGCTGTAAGCGTTTAGTGACGGATATCGGCTCGGAAAGAGAAATCGGTGAGCCAAGTTCGAATCGCAGTTGAATACCCTGCATTCAATTAAGCACTGGTACCCTTGGGAAAGGTATTAATCCGTCCCTTCCCTCCAGCTATGTATTAAATAACAAGGGTAGGACTTGGGGACCCTGCCCTTAAAAAATCCCAATGAATCTTGATAATCGAAAAAGAAAAAAGTATTACTAGACACAAAACTTATATAAAAACAACAATAAATTGTTGAAAGAAAAGGGTATTACCAGCAATAAATAAATAAAGTTTAGTTAGCAACAAATGACCCGCCGAGGTTGATTTGCCATAAAAAAAAAACAACCAACCAACCAACCAACCAACCAACCAACCAACCAACCAACCAAAAATATTTGAGGTCTGATTTGTTGAACGCTATTGTACAATTTATAAAAAATTGGGTCACGCGCTCTATGAAATCTTAATTCAGATAATTCATGTGGTGTTTGGAAAAAAGGTCACAAGAAAGACTCGGATGCTGTATATGGTTGAAAACAATATTATATTACAAAAGAGAAACAGTGTACAAAGGAAATAGAGTATAATAGTACTTAGCGCCGAAACTGCGTACTAACCAATGAGTATCGTAGCTGCTGCTACTTGCTACTACCACCAAGAGTAGATAACTCTCGGTATTTATGTAGTCGGTAGAGTTCATATTAGTGTGTTCGTAATTCCCCACAATAATAATGAATTTTGTTATGTAACTCAATAGTGGAGGTCACATTCATTTGAACCTGGTTTCTTACGAAGTTGTACGAAAATAGATCAGCTTAGCTCGTCTGGTATGTTACTATTGTTGAAGATTAAGTTTATTGTTTCTGTGAGATCTGAAAACGAATTGGCATGGTGAAGGAAGCATTCCAAAAGCTGAGTAAAGTTTTAAGAAACCGGACAATTTCGCTAGAAACAAAAAAGAGAGTACCGGATTGCTATGTGATGTCAGTTCTTCAATGTGGCACGGAATGCTGGACAATATCATCAAAGATGAAGGAAAAACTTGAAGCAACTGAAATAGGGTTCTAAAGAAGGATGCTGCGGATATCATGGATTGAGAATGTGAGCAATGATGAGGTTTTGGAAATGATGGAAAGGAAAAGGAAATTAATACTGAGCATCAGGAAAAGACAGCTGAAGACCGTAGAACATATGATGAGGATAAAAAATAGGAGTACCTGATATTCACTGTGAGGAAAAGAGACAGGGGAAAGCAGCGGATAACATATTTGAAGGACCTAATCAGGTGGATGATGGAGAGAGCATTGCGTGGTGTAAGAGCAGGAGAAGGCGTGCTAAGAGCCACCAGGTGTAGGGGGTCGTGGAAAGCCATGATCGCCTACATTCTGAAGGGACAAGACACATAGAAGAAAATTGCTTATGCCGAAATCGTCTAAAACTGCCAGTATCTTTGTTACTATTTCATCTTGTATTGCTGCTTTGTTTCTGTTAAATTTGGCCAGGGCAGATGGTATTTAATACTTCTGGCTCATCGATATTTCTGTGCGTTGCCGGCTGGTTTCTTTCGTCGTGGAAGAGATTTCCAATGTATTCTTTCCATCACCGAAATATTTTTTTCTGAAATATCAGAGTTTTGTGCTTGGATTCTATGCATCCAATTAATGAGCTTGTCTTTTCTCTTCTTATATCTCTTATTTTTATACATATATTCTTCATCAGCGATACTCATTGTTTCTATCTGTTCACATTTTTCGTTGAGTCATTTCTCTTTAGACTGTCTGCATTTGTTCCTTATTTGGGTGATCATGTCTCGAAAGATACATTATTGACTAGGCAGAGGAGTTTCTTACAGTGGGTTGCGATTGTTTTCTGCGGTAGGGTTGTTGCCAACCAAGGCTACAGAAACCAATTTGTCCTGCTACTTAACTCATTGCTTGAGGGAAAAGCGGCGGAGTAATACCTTTCCCAATGGTATTTTAGTAGTTTCCTGTATTCTGTTACATGTCTTGGCATTGTTTTGTAAAGTTAGGAGCTGGGTAATTTTTCTTTTTTTAGGCCTTGTGTCTTACTTAACCGAACTTCCTAGAGATTACAAGATTTATCCAGAATTATCATCAGAAGGTTTTTCATGATCAGAAAGTTGGTTGACGGAATGTGTAGATTAGTGTAGAAGAGTGGAATAATAAAATACACATTTTGTATTTTTAAAACTAGTAATTTATTAAAAGGAGGAATAACAAGAATTTGTAGAAATTAATGTTCAATGAGAAAGTTAAGGGTATCAAGAGTTCGTACAAAATGTTCGTAGTAGTAATTGTTGAAAGAGATAAGGAGAAAGAGAAAGGAGACAGTGTCCCAGTCTCTTGAAGTTAAAGTTATATTTTTAAATGTTTCGTCTCGCAGCTCCCATTTGTATCGACTCTGACCAGGGCCTTTTAAAGCATTCAGATTTTCGCACTTGCTTGTGAAATCTTCAAGTCTTGCTCCCATTTGTAACAAAATCATTTTAACACCTACTTGCGAAACTTTTTCTTTAAACACATGGCCAATCCTTTTTCTATTCGGGAAAAACCATGATTTCACACGTCGTTGTGAATTTTTGTAAAAGTTAAAAAACGGTTAATTTCTATGATACTGACAAAGATCTCAAGTAGGCATATACGCTGACGACACTACGGTATACTCTCGTCTCGATCAAAAATCTGCCGAGGCTGACAAAGCAAACCTCGCTGCCAAGCTTGAAAAAGACCTCCAACCCGTATTGAACTGGGGTAAGAAATGGCTCGTAAATTTGAATGCTTCCAAAACAAAGCTGCTATCTATTTACCATCACAGACAATCGTTCCTCCCGCCCATCAATATGGATCTAGCTTCTCTCCTTGAAAGAAAAACACTGCGCCTCTTCGGATTAACTGTCACCTCAGACCTCAAGTGGAATAACTATATAGAATCCATAGCTAAATCTGCTGCTAAGAAAGTTGTTTTTTTGTGTAGGGCCATGAAGTTTGTCCTATCCAAAACAATCCTGCACATATAAAAACCTAGCACCCGCCCGTCTTTTGAATATTGCTGCCATATTTGGTCGGGTGCTCCTGCTATCTACCTAAATGTCCTCGACAAAATCCAAAGTAGAATCTGTAATGTGATCGATCCTGACTTGACAGCTAAGATAGTCAATTTCTCACAGGCGCAATGTGGCTTCACTGTGTCTCTTCTGCAAAGACTTTCACGGTTTCTGCTCCGATGTATTTAGCTCACTGGTGCCCGCTATGTATGAATTTTCTCGAGCCAGAAAATTAGCAATTAGATCCCACCTTTTTACTGTGAAACCGATAAACTGTAAACACAAATTCTACTCGACCAGCTTCTTTTCTCGCAATTCCCGCCTGTTCAATTCTCTTCTGGTTACTTGCTTTCCCGACAGCTGCAATCTTCAAGAATTCAAATGTAAAGTCAATAGTCATCTTCTATCTCATTAATTTACATTCTCCCTCTCATGCATTTTTCTCCGTCCACCCTACTCTCATCAGTATTTTCTTCCTTCTCATAATCTCTTCCTGACACCCTCTGTAACCTGTCACTCTTTCACAAAACATTCCTCCTATGTAAATCTCTGCACAACAGTGGCAGTAAAATGCATTGCTTGGGGCTACATGATTATAAAAGAAGATAATAATTTCTTTTCCGCTACAGTTTGTCTCTATTTTGTCGAGAATCTATTTGTGATTCATGGTTTTTTCCTTCTTCATCTATTTTATTTTGGGATGATTTGTTTGCTGATGTGACTAAATCTTCCCTTAGTATGTCCTATTTCGCATTTCTATTTCTATTTTGTCAGAAGTTCATATATTTAAACTTCACGTTCGGATCATTCAGAAATTTGTTGTATTGCAATTTAGGTTCTGCTTGAGGCTTTTTCAGCTTCCGTAGTATCGTTGTAAGTTTGCATATAACAGGGAAATCACCGCCTTCCCAATTAGCACTTGGATAGGTCTTGCAGTGAATAACTAAAATCCTGAATCTTATTTAAATAATTGTGTAATCGATTTGGTTTTTGTTTGAAAAACTTTAGTAGTTATTCAAATATTAATGCTGTACTACGTCTACTCTCTCTCTCTCTCTCTCTCTATCTCTCTCACATATATATATATATATATATGTATATATATATATATATATATATATATATATATATAATATAATATAATTATATGGTTATGTCAATTTTACATTGCGACATGGAAATTTTTAGGTTTCGAGATTAATTCTCAGCATCAGGCAATGTTGGTATGATTGTGCCGATGATTTACATTTAAATGACAAATACTTTCGGTTTACTGTGAATGTATGTGGGTGTTCTTGTGTGTGTGTGTGTGTGTGTGTGTGTGTGTGTGTGTGTGTGTGTGTGGCTAATCAGAATGGAGATTCACTTTGGGGTTTGACCCCCGAAGGATTTCTGTGCTAACCAACTTTTTTCCTCCTCTTTTTTCCTTTTCCTTGACCCTATTCTTCTCGTGTCCATTTTCCTTCGCATTTATATTATCTTATCATTTTCCCTTCAGTTTTATTACATTTGATGTGATATTTTATTACATTTGATGTGATATTCCTTTGTAAAATTGACATAACCATATAATTATATTATATCATATTAAGCTCTATAATACTCAATATATTGAGCACTGTTTATAATAAAATAAATCCCAGAGCACTCAAAATATAAAAAAATTAAAACCTTGAGTCCTCTTCACTTGGAATTATATATATATATATATATATATATATATATATATGTATGTATGTATGTATATATATATAAATCCGAAAGGAAGCAGCTTGATGGTAAAATCTCAAAGAAAACCTAGCAAAATTAATTATTGACAATTAGGTATTAAAACTGATCCTGCCAGAATGCTCAAAGTAATTTTTTTAATCATTTCACCCCAAGCAACGCATTCCACTGCCACTATTGCGCTTGGGGCTACATAGGGGAAGGTAATTAGGTAGAGTGGTTAGATATAGGAAATGTCAGAATGCAGGGGTGATAAAGAGTTGGGTGGGTGGGAAGAGTGTTTAAAAGAATGGAAGTTAGTTTGTTAGGAGGTGTCTATTGACCTTACATTTAAACTCCTGGAGATTGTAGCCGTCGGGGAAGCAGTCATGTGGAAGGGAATTCCACAGTCGGGAAGTGCGAGAAAAGAAACTATTGGAGTAGAAGTTGCGGTTGCATTTTATCGGTTTCACTGTAAAAGGGTGGGATCTAGTTGCTAATTCTAGTATCTCTTGCAAATTCGAACCTAGTGGGCACCAGTGATCTAAGTTCATCGGAGCAGTAGCCGTGAAAGTATTTATAGAAGAGACACAGGGAAGCCACGTCGCGCCGGTGAGAGAAAGAGACTGCAGGCGGTCTGCTAAGTCGGTATCGATCACATTACAGACCCTCCGCTGTACCTTGTCTAGAAGCCCAAGGAGAATAGCAGCGGCACCCAACCAGATATGGCAACAGTATTCAATGCACGGGCGGATGGTAGATTTATAAATGTGCAGGATAGATTCAGACGGAAAAAACCTCCGGGCCCTGCACAGAGAACCGACTTTCATAGCAGCGGATTTAGCAATGGATTCGATATAGTCATTACACTTGAGGTCCGCTGAAAGTGTGAGACCAAGGAGGCGTAGTGTTTTACTCTCTGGAACTCAAACCTGGTCCATGCTAATAAGAGGTAGTTAATAGAGGTAATTAAAATTATTTATTTATAGAGCCAATATATATATATATATATATATATATATATATATATATATATATATATATATATATATTACATATAAACCATTCTAAATTTATGATCGTATGATCATTTCTGCGAATTGAATACACTTCATTGGTGATTTTTAATAATATGGAAATTTTCAAACTTTTGTGTCTTAGTAAAGAAATCGGAAAGAGGCTTGCAAATAGAAAAGGAAAAGCGTAACAAATAGACAGGGAAATGAAGAAGGGAACGAATGGAGGAAGAAAGAAAACAGAAAGGGAGAAGGTGGAAAGTAGGAAAGCGGGAGGGAAAAAAGGTAGTGAGAGACTCCCTACTGTCGACAATCTTTAATATTATGGATCAAACAAAATATTTGTATGAGTGAATATGTTAATGAAACAGGAAGGCCAGCGTACGAAAGGAAAGAATAAAAAAAAAAAACAAAGCGAAAAGAAAGGGAATGAACAAGAGAAAGAAAAAAAAAATAAACGAGAAAGAAGAGAGAAAAGAAAAAAAAGAGAATGGAAAAAAGAATATTAGATTAGCGGACAAATTTCCCGTGTCTCTTTGGTTAAAATTATTTTGTGTTTATATTTAAGTGTATGTGTATGTATTTAATCTTATAAAACGTCTCATGCATTACGCGAGAAAGTAACATTCAGGAATATCATACTCTTTGAATTAATGGAACGAGAGTCGTAAAAATTTTTCAGAGTGACAGACGACAACAGGAGGTCAGATCTTATCGAAAAAGATTTAAATTAGCGGAAAATTTCCCTTGTCTGTTAGTATGCTCAATTCCGGTATCTTTAAGCACACACACAAACTCAAATTAGTTTTGAATTTGTTTAAACTATGAAGATGAAGATTTGTGTCGCGAAAGTAAACAGAATAGTCTGATGTCAGATATATATATAGAGATATTTTTTTTCTAAACATATGCTATTAAATATAAGAGACAATGAATGTCTATTATGTTTAATCATGAGCCGTTCTAAACGTCGTATTTTTGCTTTAATTTCAGTTGAAAATAAAGACAAAAATTCTCCAACATTTGGATAATTATTTATTGGTTTTCTTCTAAGCTTTCGGCTCACATGAGCCATCTTCAGAGAGGTTGTTTAAACTGAAATATTATAAAATCCACCATCACCGACGATTTTATTTTGTGTTGAGATAAAACTCCGCTAGGCAACGGCAATAGTTACCAAAAATAATAAACGCAGTTCTTAAGTTTGCGATGCGGTTTTATGACGTCACACCGCGTGATAGCGCGAAGTTTAAACAACCTCTCTGAAGATGGCTCATGTGAGCCGAAAACTTAGAAGAAAACCAATAAATAATTATCCAAATGTTGGAGAATTTTTGTCTTTATTTTCAACTGAAATTAAAGCAAAAATACGACGTTTAGAACGGCTCATGATTAAACATAATAGACATTCATTGTCTCTTATATTTAATAGCATATGTTGAGAAAATTACTTGCTGCCTCGATATACTAAATATATATATATATATATGTGTGTGTGTGTGTGTGTGTGTGTGTGTGTGTGTGTGCGTGTGTGTGTGTATTACGTTTGTCTATATGACTTTTCTTTTTTCTATATTTAATTATAATGTTTATTTTTTAGTAATTTTTATTATTTAACTGAATTTTTAAATCAATATAAATTTTAAAAATAATAGTAATAGTTAGTATTTTTTCAAATTGTATTAAAATTATTATGTACAATTTATTTTTGTACTGTAAATATATCCCATTATATTTGAAACTAAATTCCAATATTACATTTTCCACGTTATGTTTAATTAAGAAAGCAGACTTGTCATTATAGACGCTATATCGATACTTGATATTAACATTTTACTTCTCTGGGTACTGGTTAATTTCTTTTGATTTTATTTCTTTGTTCTTTCTTTTTTACTCTTGCTTTTTCTCTTCATTGTTTCTCTTCTTTTTTCTCTTTTTTCTATTAATCAATCGTCTACTTTTTCTTTATCCTTGCTTTTTTTCTATTCTTTGGGGTTCTTATAAAATGAGCGAAAGAATTTTCGTAAATAATCGTTACAAATGTCTATTCTAAATATGAACATATGAGCGTCTGTGGCGGGGATATTTTGAGGCTCAACTGTTGTACCATTTGAATTTGATGAGCCGCAATAATAACATCATTAAGCGGTGAAATATGTATTACCCATTGGAATTGTAGTAACTAAAAATATTTTCCAAATTATATATATATATATATATATATATATATATATATATATAAAGTGAGAATATTTCGAGACCCGTTTAAAAGGTTGGTGCGGCACGATAGTGTGTCGCCGGACAGCGGTTAAGAGTCTCTGGCATAAATGGAGACTGGAAAATGACAATAAAATCAGACAAAACTATTCTATCAATTATAAAAAAACTGGATCTGTATCCTTGGTTAAAATTATTTTGTGTTTATATTTAAATGTATGTGTACATATTTACTCTAATAAAAACGTCTTCTGATTTATGCGAGAGAGTAACATTCAGGAATGTCACAATCTATGAATTAATAGAACGAAGAGTCGTAAACATTTTCAGAGTGACAGATGACAACAGGACGTCAGATCTTATCGATAAAGATTTAAATTCCGGAACGCTTTAAGTAATATCAACTGTAATTGCGATTTCAATTTCCTATCTTAAAATTAAAATGAATCCTACTTGGCGCTGCATACCCATTAACAAACTCACACACACACACACACACACACACACACACACACACACACACACACACACACACATATATATATTACCGGCCAAAATTATTAGGCGACCTCAGATTTTTTTTACGTATTTCATACTATTTTTAGTATTTATTGCCAAATGAAAATAGAATGGTTCTTTTGTTATTTTAACTTTGCAAAATTTTGCAAGACAAGGATTCAATGATGGACTCCTCCGAATCACCCCCAATTTTCTTGATTTTTCATTGATGAAAGTGCTCTATAGGTAATAATTATATATTTAAATTCAGATAATATACATATTATTGTGCAGTATTAACAAAAGAGCCATTCTATTTTCATTTACAATTATTCATTTGGCAATAAAACACTGATGGTGCCTAATAATTATGGCCGGTAGTGTATATATATATATATATATATATATGGAAGCAATTCTCGATAGGAAATTACGAATACATCACAGGTCCCGAATACATCACACCTCACAAAAAGTCTATCTATATCTTCCTCGTCAACTTTCTAGTGTACCAATGTGGTAGGCAAAGGACTTCTAACTCTAGAAGTAGAACGACAGTGGAATCAATATTCGTCTGTTGTAGCATAATGGTGGTCTTTTTAAGACTAACTGTTCGTCCAAACTTATTAAACACGGTAGAGCAGCAGTCCATCAGCAAATGAGACTGGGAATGATTGAAAAATATTTTCGTCTCTGCAGTTTTAGAGTAACAAATACAGACACCATCATCACCATGGACGAACGTCTGGGAGATTAAAATGGCAAAAGAAGAACTCGAACAGAATACGCGCCAGAAAGAACAATAAACAGAAATCAGTTTCCTGCTGTCGTGTAAAGTTCTGATGAGTATTGTGTACTTTAAATGACAACGTAATTTTCGAATGATACTCCACAGTCCTGGCTGATACACAGTGTCACTAGTAAAGAACAAGATGCGTCTCTTTGCACTTCTCTTGAATCTGTCGTAAAAATAATATATGTTTTAACTCAATTAGGCCTAAAACATCTTGAGACTTTGGCAGAATATTTGGTTCAATATTGTCCAAGAATTTGAATGAGGAATATACTTACAATGAGGTCCCACGGTAGTTGATGCATATGCGTTTAGTTTGCTGACATTCATACATATATATATATATATATATATATATACATATATATATATGTTGGTGGATGACAGATATATCATATCTGCTCAATCAGAGTGCTCAATCAGGGTTTGAGAGCGTAAACGCTCTCACACCCTGATTGAGCACTCTGGAAGAATGGTAGCCTTTGAAAAACAGGAGCTATTCGCATCGCATCGTTCATTCAGCAATGAATTAGAACACTCTCAGCTATTGGGCATGTATGATGATAATATACACGCTAAAAAGCCTGCCTCCTTCTACCGAGCGCCCATAGCTCCGAGGTAGAATCACCGACTGACGCCAATTCGGTCGGGTTTCAATCCTGGGTTAAAAGCAATCGGGGTCTAACCGTACTGATGAGCTGTGATACAGCGAAACAGATATATATATATATATATGTATCCGATTGAATAAGGAACGAAGAAAAAATTTACAACTTCCGAAACATTAATTTAAATCAGTGCTCGATATATAATATAAAGCTCTGTGTATTTATTATAAATTATATTTTAGAACATGTAAAAATTTTTATCCACTACAAATTGTACATTTTATACTTGACACTTCCCGACTCCATTCCTCTAATAAATCCAAAAAATAAAGTCTAGTCATGAGGCCATAAAACTTACATCCCATATTCTAATGTTAAATCTATCCCCAAAATTCCCCGACACTCATTAATCAACTATATTCACTGCCCACCAAACTCTCTACAAAATTCTAACGGACATTTTACAAGATTTATTTCTTTATCGCTAGCCCCCACCAACATCCCACACACAACTCGCCAAATATTAGAAAAGAGGCTTTACATTCCTTTCCACACCACCTGATGAGACATTGTCAATTTCAATGTCGAAACAAAATTTACAATTTTTAGTGGATAAAATAATTTGTGCATATTCTAAAATATAATTTATAATATATATATATATATATATATATATATATATATATATAAAGTATCTAACATAAAGAGCCAACGAACCTACCAAGGTGTCACTTAACCGGATCTTGAGGGAAGGTTGGCACTCGCTGCAAGTTATAAGGTTTTAATAGTGCTCAATAGAACTACCTAGAGCTAAGATAAATGTAAACTTATTGCTATACTCGTTTCGAAAAACCCTCCGAGTATATATATATATATACGTTGAAAAAAAAAAGTGGTAATAAATAAGAAAGAGCTAAGCACATCAATCAAAGTACGTAGCTCAAAGAAGAAAAAAAACCGAGACGAGTAACCTGAAACAAAAAGCGCTCAATACACAAGTAGAGCAAACAAATTAAATGACTAACCTAATGAGCCAACGAACCTACCAAGGTTTCACCTAACCGGATCTTCCACAAAATATTCGTTCCATTCGTTCTACAAAAAATTAAATTTACCGATTCCGCTTCAAAATGTTTGTACTAAATGAAATGAATATTGTGTTATCTGATGAAATGAGCTAATTTAGCTCATTGAAATGAATTATAATTTATCCCCAAATTAAATGGCGTGTCGAATAGAGTCGCCGACTGACGCCATTTCGATCGGGTTTCAATCCTGGGTAAAAAAAGTAATCGGAGTCTAACCGTACTGATGAGCTGTGATACGGCGAAACAGATCTGTCTGCGGATGACAATATTTACGCTCTCACACCCTGATTGAGCACTCTGGAAAAATAGTAGACTTTGATAAACAGTAGCTACTCTGGAATGTACGCATTGCTCATTCAGTGAAATGAAATAGAGCGCTCTAGCTATTGGGCGCGTATAATGATATGCGCTAATAAGTCTGCCTACTTCCACCGAACGGCCATAGCCCAGGGGTAGAGTCGCCGACTGATGCCATTTCGGTCGGGTTTCAATCGGTGTCTAACCGTACTGATGAGCTGTGATACGGCGAAACTGCTCTGTCTGCGGATGACAATATATATATATATATATATATATATATATGGTTAAATAAAATAAAGACATGAGGAAAACTGTATTTTAAATCGCCTACGCGTTTCGTCCTGTGATGGACTTTATCAAGGCAAAAAGACGAAATGAGCTTTACTCTAAATTACGTATCTATAAACAAACAGTTTTGGTAACCACTGTTTATAGATACGTAATTTAGAATAAAGCTCATTTCGTTTTTTTGCCTTGAAAAATCCATCACAGAACGAAATCGGGTAGGAGGCGATTTAAAAACAGTTTTCCTCTTGTCTTTATTTTATTTAACCATTTTGTCCTTAATCTCAGATTATAACTGAGTGTATATATATATATATATATATACACACTCAGTTATAATCTGAGATTAAGGACAAAATGGTTAAATAAAATAAAGACAAGAGGAAAACTGTTTTTTAAATCGCCTACCCGTACACACACACATATATATATATATATATATATATATATATATATATATATATATATATATATAAAACTAAAATTACATCAAATCACCCTAGTAGAGTTTTGCCTCTTATTTATAGTCTATAGAATATGGTAGACTGTATTCTAAGCACCAAAACATTATATTACTGCACCATTTTATCAACAACCTTATAGTTTCCAAAGACGTTGCCGATATTTCTCAACTCTTGAGTCAACCATTATTTAATCTTGAATGCATGGTCAGACCAATTGATTACAGGTGTCTGTGGGAGCCGTTTAACACAAGCAAGTTCAGAAAGACACTGAAATATTGTCACCATTAAGCTTGAATTTTTTCAGATCTTCACAAAATTGCGTGGAAAGTCTTTATAAGCAGAAGTGCAAAGACAAAATTTGGACAATTCGTAGTACAAAACTCTG
Source organism: Ascarosepion bandense (assembly GCA_037127315.1). Lineage (NCBI taxonomy): Eukaryota > Metazoa > Mollusca > Cephalopoda > Sepiida > Sepiidae > Ascarosepion > Ascarosepion bandense. Next base: position 485,249 of record JBBBDQ010001269.1, on the reverse strand, counting down.
AGTATCATTTGCCACTTCATGAATGAGGCTTCGGTGCTTTTTCTCGCCTTCTCGGATCTTTGATGTTTTGTAAATCCCGTACGACAATTTGCACTTTTTAAAATATTTCTTAATGATATCCCGTTCGCCGACACATAACAAAAAATAACGAATTTTATGTTCTACATTTCGCCTTCTGTAGGTTTCCCTAACAGTGATTCGTTCTTTTTTAACCAATTCAATTATTTATGCTTTTTTATTTCCGCAGTAATCATTTATATAGAGGACAGACGGGCTCAATTGAATAAGTAAAGTAACAACCTTGAAAAAATCCAAACACAATTGTATAATGTATGGTGACTGGATGAAACATCTATATGGTATTATTGCCTCTTCGAATATTTAACGTATATGTCGTGTATCCAATTATTAGAATTATTAAATTAGATTTTGCCCAAAAAGAGATCCAGGGTTTCCTAAACATTTCAAAGTTCAGAGAGGATCGTTGTATTTGTAATCGTTTGTATTTGAATCTTTTGTCTTTCAGCCCCCCCCTTATGGGTTAAAATCTCATATGACTTTACTCGTATAGTAATTTTCGATTTTCTTTCTATGAATCGCAACCTCTCAGAACAGGAACTGTTTTGTCGTTTTCTTGTACTTTTTAGTGAAGTGGTATAAAGTGAACTCAGAGTTTGATGGGAAACTGTTTGTATGAAACTTTATAAACGACAGTCACGGTAGTCGTTGCTAAATTTTATTCTTTTAATCTCTCGTCTAGGAAAAAACATTCCTGCAATTTAACCTGTCCTTTTGCTCGCAGCTGTTTGTTTAAAAAAAGTTTCTCCATAATTTCTTTTTTGAACTGGTAACGACTATACGTCTTCTTTATGCGACTGCAAAATATGCTTTGGTGATCTCTCTTTGGAAACTATGCGTAAGCCTAGAAAAAACTTGCCCAGCAGCGTGGAGAGTCCTCTAAACATTTACCAATGCTTCCCAGTCTACCAGCATTCTCAAGTGTGGCTACAGCCCTTTTTTGCAATTGAATACAAATAAGTTCTTTTGTCCCAATTTCTGACTGTATTTCAGAATGGTGAGGCTAGACTGCAATATTCTTTTTCTTCTATGTGCCCTGTCCCATCAGGACGTAGGTGATCATGGCTTTCCAAGTCTCCCTATCCCCGGTGGCTCTTAGCACTAATGTCACTCAAAGTTTGGTTTCAATTCCGGTGCCTCCATTCAGAAACATTCTTCAAATGGGTGACCTGCTATTCTACAGTGCGACCATGCTGTATTCTCCTACAGAAAATGATCTTAGGCCTGCGGACATAGACAGACATGTAATTAAGGTCTTCAGGCTGATATTTAACTCAGACATTCAGAGACATTCTTCAAAGGGGTGACCTGCCACTCTACAATGCGAGCATGCTGGTATTCTTCTAGAGAAAATGATCGTCGGTCTGCGAATATAGACAGACATGTAATTAAGGCCTTCAGGGTGATATTTAACTCAAAACGCCAGTGAACACGGTTTGCTTCTGAAAACCGAGTCACAGTTTCACCAGATTGCAAGATAAATTCGTCTAAATGAGTTTCCAATACGAAACAGAGTACTTAATGCATAGTCACATTGGTCAAGCTTGCTGAGATATTCAACATCTCATTGGGTCAACATTAAGTTCCACAATAAAAAAAAACTTTCCATTCATGACGCGTTTGAATTTATTACACACATTTTAAAGATAATAATATCTCATTTCTTTTTCCGTCAATCATGAAACAAATGCAGATCTGGTTTTGATTTCTATTAGTTTAGATGGGTAAACTGCTTATAGTTCTTCATAGGCGACATTGGTACATGATCTAACCTGCCACATGAATATCGATAATACAAAGACAGGGAGATATTCTCATTTTCTCGGTGTTGCAAACTTATTAGTCTTCTCTGGATTGGCTCTTCCGTTTTAAGTTTATCCTTTCCTAGGTCTACATTTTAGTCATTTCTTTTGTTTGTTTTTTTCTTGACTTTCGAACTAAACAGTTTTTAGCGGCATTTTAAATAAGACCCTCGCAGCCTTTCTGATTATTTAATAACGTTTGTTTTTTCAGTTGGACATTTTGTTTCTCCAGACGTGTAACAAGAAAAATGAATCAACCGAAAGATAAAAGGAATGCCTTATCTAACGAAATTAAAATTAAAAATCAAATACAGTGTATGAAAAGGTGATATCGAAAAACCCCCCAAAATTAAATAAAATAAAAAACGAAATCTAAAGGCAAAAGTAATTTTTTATAAAAAATCAAAAATAAATTTCTAATTTAACAGAAAGCTGTCTTTTTTTCTCTGCTCAGTTCGCAATAAATTTGGTAAAGTGTGTCTAAAAGCATCATGTACTAACAAAATGGATGTGCGTTGTGATGCAGTGGATATCGGCTCAGAACGAGAAAGCGGGGAGGCAAGTTCGAATTCCAGTTGAATTCCTTGCATTCACTTATGCTCAAAAACCCTTGGGAAAGGTATTAATCCATCTCTTCTCCTCGGTTATAGCTTAAATAACAGGGTAGACTGGATTCTATAACCTTTGCAGGCAACCAATCTACAGCAGAAAATAATAGCAACCTACTGCGTGATAATCTCCTGCCCAGTCAGTCATGTCTCTTTGGAAGATATGATCGCCCAAAGTGTGTATCACGTATGGCAATTAACAGACTGTCTGAATATAATAGTTGGAATCATGGTTAAGGCTTCTACTGTGCATAAATTGAGGTATTAGTTTTTTATTGTTTTTAAGTAATAAGCTGATCCCTCATTAATTACTACTAAATAATACAATAAAACTATTTTTCCTAAAGCTATGGGTCGAATAACATGACAGATTGGATTCTATAGCCTTGGTTAGCAACCAATCTACCGCAGAAAGCAATACTAACCTACTGCTGGATAATCTACTACCCACTGTGTGTATAACCTATGGCACTTAACTGACTGACTAAATATAATAGTTGAAAACATGATTAAGGTTTCTACAGAGCATAAATTGGGGGATCAATTTTTTATTGTTTTCAAGTTATAAATTGATCCCCCACTAATTACTACTTAATAATATAATACACCTATTTTTCCTACAGCTATGGGTCGAATAACGGAGTAGATTAGGTTCTATAACCTTGTTTGGCAACCAGTCTACCGCAGAAAGCAATGGTAACCTACTGCGGGATAATCTTCTGCCCAGCCAGTCATGTCTCTTTCAAGACCTGACCACCCAAGCGTGTATCACGTATGGCACTTAACTGACTGACTGAATATGATATTTGGAATCATGGTTATGGCTTCTACTGGACATAAAGTGAGAGATCAGTTCTATATTGTTATGAAGTAATAAACTGATCCCCCACTAATTATAGTTTTTATAAAAATATAATATAACCTATCTCTTCTCCTTCCAGCTATGAGTTCAATGGCAGGACAGATTGGGTTCTTTAGCCTTGGCTGGCAACCAGTCTACTGTAGAAAGCAATGGCAACGTACTGCGGAATAATCTTCTGCCCAGTCATTCATGACTCGAAAGAGACATGATCGCCCAAGCGTGTAACACTTATGACACTTTAATTGACTCTCTTACTGACTAACAAGAACTGAAAACGTCTTCGTTGTGAACCCAAGCATCTGGCTGTTTTCTATTTTTTAACAAATATTCAACTATCGCCGTACCAGTTGTATTCAAAAATATATGCAAATTATTCTCTGTTCAATTTCGAATATTTGCTGGTCCGTGTTGACTGAATTTCTACTTGTTGAGTCCATTTTGTTATTACCTTTATTGTATTAATATCTCCATTTTTCTTATAATAAATAAATCAATAAATCCATAGTCTGACAGCGATTGATTATCTGTAATGTTCTTTTAAATGTTTCAATATATTATATGCATCTGAGATGAGGTAGTATTCACATTATTTACATATTTCGAAGTTTATTGCCACGTTTAGAACACATGGCCCAGTGGATAAAATGTAGGGTAGATCCAGTGGTTTTGTCACGGAATAAGCGCAGACGTGTCTTGCCTGCAAGATAATAACAAAAAAGAAAGATGGCCGCTATTGAAGACACAATTTAACCGTGCCTATGTAGACGAGACGATATTTGCACACATGCAAATTTTGGCCGTCTTCGAATGGCATAAAAATCAGGTGTCAGCGCTGCTGTGACAGAGGATGTTTTTGGTGGATTGGGTGTGTCGAAGTTGCGGATTGACAGTCAGGCTGACAAAGAAGAAGTAAACGCGGCTTAGTTGGTGTAACGGACCAAGAAATGAACCCTGAAATCCATTTTCTTGAGTCGACCAAAGAAAGAAAGAAAGAAAGAAATAAAAACAGCTGGCCTGCCGGCGAGTGAGTATCGCACTTCACTTTTTGGCTCATCTCATCATCATTCATCTTTTATTATATACTACAGGTTTGACCCAAAGATTTATGAGTTCAATAACTGGCTATAGCAGTGGTGAACAAATAACATAGGGAGTTAAAAGAAGATAATTACATATCATCACACATGGAATGACAACGATATACCCTAGTGATTAAAATAATGGGTTATTTGAAATTCCTAGCACCTGAAATAGGTCGGCGCGTATAATGGCCAAAACGTCGTAAATATAGCAGTAATGATGAAGACAACAGTCTGACCAATGTAAAATTTTTAATGTGTAATTATCGAACGATTTGCTTAAATTTCACCACGAAATTACGTTGTTAGTTGGTTGTTTTGTTTTTATGGCATATCAACCTCGGCGGGTCATTTATTGCCAACTAAACTTTATTTATTTATTGCTGGTAATACCTTTTTCTTTCAACAATTTATTGTTGTTGTTTTTTTATTATAAGTTTCGTGTCGAGTAATACATTTTTCTTTTCGAGTACCAAAATTCATTGGGATTTGTTTTTAAGGGTAGGGTCCCCAAATCCTACCCTTGTTACTTAACCCATAACTGGAGGGAAGGGACAGATTAATACCTTTCCCCAGGATACCAGTGCTTAAATGGATGCAGGGTATTTAACTGGAATTCGAACTCGGCTCACCGATTTCTCTTTCCGAGCCATTATCCACTGCATCACAACGCACATCCGTCACTAAACTCTTACAGCACCTGGTATTCCCAAGCGCTCACTCATCTAAGTACTGACCAGGCTCATCGTTGCTTAACTTCAGTAATCGAGCAAGAACCGGTGTATTCAACGTATTAGGCCGTATTTTTATATATGATTTCTTTTTCGTTAATCATTAAGTTAACGTTTACTTTTGTACCTATGTATATACTGTTTACTACGTACAACCGGTTTACTACGTGTTATGAGTTCGAACGCGGTTCTCCAGTTACCAAATGTAACTGCTGAATCGAGTTCGATACATGGTTCATGTGACCATAAATAATAATATACACAGACATGACAGAATAGAATAGACACCAAAATAAATTTGATTTTTGATTTTTTTATAACAACCAAGATAAATTAACATAGTTCATTTGACTAAAATTGCAGCTATCAATACTGGAACATGCCACGAACCAAGGGAGCAACAGACCTATCCAAATTTCTTCGAGGACGAATCGTGGGCCAACATGAAGGTGGTCTTATTCAAAGAAAATATCTGAAAGCATTTTAATACCCTTTCTACTGTTAATGGAGTGATCGTACAATTCAGCAGAGAGGTTGAGACAAAATTGGATCAATAAACATCTATGACCAATTCAGTCCCCAGATATTTACCCTATTGAACACCTTTGGGGCATATTAGATCGAAAACTCCTCAAACAGAACATGAAGCCATCTTCTAAGCGCGACCTTTTAGGATTATTGCGTAAAACATGGCAAGAAATCCCTCAAGATGATATTTGTTAACTCATCACTAGCATGCCTACAATGGTCCTTTCATTAAAAAAAAGGTCAGGGCATGTCAACCAAGCATATGTTATTAAATTTATGATAATTTATAATTACTTTATATGTATAAATTACTTGTTTAATAAAACAATTACGTTTTTAATAAAATAAACGGTTTTTGTGTGCGGTTATTCAATTGTCCTGTCTGTGTATAAAGCACTCAGACAGAAGTCAGAGTTTGTTCCCGTGTTCCGGTATTCAGGATTTAGTGTGTTCCGGCGTTCTATAGCACTATTGTGTATCATTCGAAGGATTTGTGAAGACGTTGACTTTACAGGAATATATCGAAATGCTATACCTCGCAAATAGCAATTTACCAAAAGTTTTCTTCAAATTAACATTATGAAAACTAACGTTATCTAAGTGTGGACGAAAATAACATTCCTGATAACGATATAAAACATATGTATATCATATTTTACCGTAATAAAAACAACTTAATATCTACATTTTCCCTTTCCTTTGTTAAGAAGCAAGTCAGATATCGATTTGAATTCTTACTTTTTATGTTCCTTTTAAGACATGATTATTGCCATCTGTTTTTGACAGTTGTATTAGCTAAAATTCATTTATTTGGTGCTTTCACGGTTTTAAGTAATAATCGGTTTATATTGGCCACACATAAAAACTTGTGACATAGTAAAATAGATTTCCCAGACTTTCCGAATAATATACTCAACTGGAAATGTGTTGGCTTATTTTGACTTGCGAAACACTCTGAACTTATTCCACACATAGGTTATATCAACAAAAAGAAGCGTAAGTGTTAATAATTAAGTCTTTGATGCTATACATGACTATATATTCGACGTTGAGAGAAGGCCAGCAAATATGGGAATCGATGTAGACCCCTTGAAATTGATAACTGAATAGGGGACACCCACCATTGTTGTGGGGGTCATGGGCAACTATGGGCAAATATTTAACCCCTGAATTAGGCTCAAAACAACAGGCAGATATAAAGATATTTTCATAATAAAAATATCAGCAATACATTTTTAGAAAAAAATCAACAGTTTTTACATTATTCTTACTCAACTCTGTTGCATTTGTACCGTGTTTCGGCTATTGTAAGCTCCGGCCTTCTTCAGGTGATACCAATTTTGAACTAAGCCTTTATTACAATCACTGGGGTATGTGAACTCCATTTCTTGCGGAGTAGTGCCTCTTTTAGTAGTCATAAGTTATCTCCCTCTAACCCTTTAAGTTACTTGTTCACCACTGCTGTAACCTGGTATTGAACGCACAACTCTTTGGGTCAAGTTACAGGAATTAACCAATGTCTATATCCATTGGGCCATGTGTCCTTAAGGCGGAATTTGTAAATACTGTAAATATTACCTCATTTCAGAAATATAGATAAATACTAAAAAAATCAAATTAAAAACAATAGAATTTAAGTAAGAAAACTACCAGCAATACGTTTGTATATTTGAAATTACTAATTGTTGTGAATTCAGAATGTGGAAGGGCCAAAAATAATAAACAATAAAAACAGGCATGGAGAAAGAAAAGTAGGTTATATTGAACGTAATATACAAACTGGAACGCGGGTTAGTCAATTCAGGAATTCTATTAGTAGAAATAAGTATATACAAGTCTTGAAGTGAAATCGTTGCAAAGAGTATGTCCAGTTAACACTTCGGTATCTGTCGAAATTCGTTGATAACTGTAACGGATCTCTACGATTACTCTCCACTGTGAACTGCAACGACAACTGATATTCCAGATCCCAACTGCTGTTCTCTCTATGTCAGGATTATATGTACACTCAGTTGAGCCTATTATTTATACAAAAAGGGGAGATCCCACAACACTAATACTCCCATAAAATTAGAAGACCCATAGGATGTTGATATGCTGCCGAACAAACATATCCTTTCACTCTATACCACGTTTGTTTCTGGTCGAAATGAAGCGACGTTTTAACGGCAATTATACGTCCAGTAGCCCGATGGTCATTTTAATAGGCGAACACGCTGGCCACTTGGCCAAAGACTGAAACTGCCCGGTCCAAAAGAAACATTGTAATGCAAACTTTGGCACCTCACCAAACTTCCTTTCTTAGTGTAATGAGGTATATAATGCTATGGGTACTTGGAATAACTGGAAGAAGGCACGCCACTAAGCTGAAGACAGAAACAAAGTGGAGAGGTGAAGAACAGATACTGCACTTTGATTCCAGCCTAAAGACCGAGGAAGTTTTGCAACTATTTCTCACTTATCACAAAACATAGCTTAGAGGGTTCTTGAGGGTTCTAATTTTTAAGAACCCAGTGAAATTCTAAATCACTATTCATTCATAATTGTTATAGTGAGGTAATCTTACTAACTATTCGACCATGCTGAAGTGCCCGAAGCCGCTGATTATATATATATATATATATATATATATATGTGTGTGTGTGTGTGTGTGTGTGTGTGTGTGTGTGTGTGTGTGTGTGTGTGTTTAATTAATAAAGAACAGGTAGTAAAATAGTGTTTTTAATCTAAAAATTTTTTCAGTTTAATAAGCTTCTTCAAAGAATGATTTAAAATTTCATTTTTTTAAATCCACAAAAATAGTATGATAATTGAGGTTTGATTTCCTTGATCAAAAACGTGTCACGTGTAATATATTAATGAATGGATATTTCAAATGTAAAGAAAAAATATAATTTATGTTCATATGTGTGCTACGTGTGATAAAAACACTAGATGGGTATTTTGAATGTAAGTTTATGTATGCAAAAATAAAGCATGTGTCAAGCGTATTTTAATTATAGACAAATCAAGTGTGTCTATATGTCGGTTAGGTTAGTATCTGTAAATGACAAAATGAAATACTTTTCTGTTCAAAACTGTAGCGGAATAATGTGTAAAATCAACAAGCGACAGACGGCTTTCGTTTTAAACCAAAAGGAGAGAATTATGTATAAATTTGTGTGGTCATGAGTCGGTAAAGTTAGTATATATGTGAATGATAAAACGAAATGCATTTTCATTTAAACTTTTAGCGAAATAATGTATACAAGTATTAAGACAAATATTTTAAATAAATAAATAAATTTTTGAGAATAAGTTGTTAATGGTTAGATTCTTTCAATGAAATAACATATATCAAAATACTAAATATCTATGTAGTAAAATTATTACTAATTTATGAACACACTTGTATGTCTATAGTTTAAATACGTTTCACACATGTATTATTTTTGCATACATATTTAAAATAAACATAAAAATAAGTTACAATTTGACATTCCTTACCCCAAGCAAAAATTACATTTGTTAGATTTCAACATTTTGGTATCTTCAGGCGAAACCCATGTTGCTGAAATAACTCATTTCCAAAGGAAAAACATTCAATAGTTCTACAATATAATTGTATTGTACATTTTTTAATAAAATTGCACACTAGTCTAATATAATTACGACCAGAAAGCAATTATCTATCTATCTATCTATCTATCTATCTATCTATCTATCTATCTATCTATCTATCTTCGTCCTCTACATACAAGCCTGTTTCGCTGTATCATAGCTCATCTGTGTGGATAGACATCCACTTGCTTCTGGCCGGAATCAAAACTCGATCAATTTGGTGTCAGTCAGAGTTGCTAACCCCTAAGTTATTCACATGGAATATATATATATATATATATATATATATATATATATATATATATATGTGTGTATGTTATATCTATATAGAGAGCTCATTGGATGTTATCCAGAGCAATACGATATTTATAAAGGAAAACTCAACACGCCATTGAAATTGGTTATAAATTATAATTCATTTCAATGAGCTTAATTAGCTCATTTCATCAGACCACACAATATTTCTTCCTTTTGGTACAAAAAACTTTGCCGGAATAAGCATTTTCTTTAACTGAAGAGAAGAATGAAAAAATATAAACATAAAAATAAAAATAAGAAGGAAAAGAGAAAAAGGAAAAGAGAGTCAGGACTTATGCATTGGCGTCAGATCGGCAGGGAGTGTTCAAACCAGTCGTGAAGGGGCTGACCTCTAAAGAAACTTCTTATTCCATGGATACGTGTGTTTGTGTGACCCCATAAACCTAACCCAACCATTTATGTTAACTTATATCCATATATACATATGTGTACATTCCCACATACACTTACAAATGTGACTTTGTTTATGCTTATACATACTTACCGACCTACACTTTTTCATGTCTACATACGGATCCTTCCGTTCGTACTCTCACACATATACATTTCATAATGACGGGATTTACACCTACTTTATTTTATGCGGTGTCAAATAAATTACCTAAGTATATAATGCTGACTCACATATGGATGTGAATTATGTTCTTGTTGTCTTTGATCACGATGTCGGAGAGATTATCTTTGTTTCTTCTGTCCGTGTGTATTTTAAAGTTCCAAAATATTGTATAGATTCTTTCTCTGTTACCGAGTCTGTGTGATGTTCATACCAGCTTCTTGCAGTTTCATTCCCGTAAATTTGGTATATTTTCAAATGCAGGTATTGAGCCACTCTATCATGCTTAGATCCATATTCAGTTTGGGTTAACACTGTACTACTTATTATTATTATTATTATTATTATTATTATATTTTTTGTATGGGTATGTCTTGAGGACTGTCACAATGCGTTTTGTAAAGGAATGTAAAGAAGTTGTTGGGTATTACCTATTTATTATACATTAATATTTCGAGATCAAAATCTCATCTTCAGAATGGCAGAGGAGCGTGTGTCTGTCCGAGTGATTCCGTGCCTTTCAAGAACTGGTCATTCCTGTCTGATGCTGCTGCTGTCAATAATTGTAGCGAGTGCTTGTGTATATGTGAGTGTGTGTACGTGTGTGTTTGTGTATATGTGTGTATAAGTGTGTTAGAGCATGTATTTGTGTACAGTGTAAATCTTTGAATATTAGTTTATCTGTCAAATGGCAACAAGGACCTGAGAGACATAATGTCCATAAAATATGGTCCGTGCCTTAAAAAGTCAATGTTTGATGATTGGACGTTGATATGGTAGCCAAGCTAGTTCAGGAAGGCACACAGTTTTAATAGAACTGATCCCAGTGAGCAAATTACTACTGAGATCACCGTGAGGTTACCTTCACCCATTCCAAACAGTTGTGTTCGTCTCCTACTTTAAAATAAGAGTATTTTGTAACTTTCTTAGTCTTGTTATATTTGCATCATTTTGCATGGTAACATCAATAATATGACAGCCATTGGTTGGTGCCTTCACCTAAGAAAATATTATTAAGACATTCTGTAACAATTTCTTTCAAATTGATATCCATACTTTTGACACAATAACCAATGTACATAAAGGCATAAATTATCATGGCGTCTCTTTTATTCTTCATCTATTATTATTATTATCGTTGTTGTTGCTGTTTGTGGTGGGAGTGGTAGTTTCCTGATCTTTTCCTAAAATATCGAAGTCATCTTTCTTCTCTCTCTAATTTACACTTGGTTATAATCCCCAATATATCATTCTTACCACATTATTATATCTCTTTTTCGAGCCCCTCTGTGCAAATTTCGTACACTCACTGACAACATAGCACATTGATTCAGCACAGATCTTGCACGTATCATCGTCTTTGATATAATCAATTAAACACTTCACATGTTATGTTCTGATTGCTTGTTCTTGAGCTTCACAAAACAAAATGCTTGACTAAGGTTTCAGATCACTTTTTCTGACCCAGGTCCAACTTCATCGAAATTTTTGAGAACATCTCTGAAAAACCTTTCAGCCATCTTCTTTTTTCCATCTAATTTCTTCTTCATCATAACCAACTGTTTTTTTTTATTTCTCCGTTTCTCGGCAGGAATAATTATTCTCTCTATCTACGCTTATTGACCTCAATTAAGGAAGGTTATAGGGAAAGCAACGGATAACATATTTGAAGGACCTAATCAATTGGATGATGGAACGAGGGTTGCATGGTATAACATGAGATAGCTTGCTAAGAGCCACTAGAGATAGGGAGACGTGGAAAGCCATGATCGCCTACGTCTTGAAAGGACAGGGCACATAGAAGAAGAATATATATGCCAACTGTTTATAAGAAATTATAATGTGCGTATAAAGTGGGGGATCAATTTTATATTATAATCAATATATAAACTGATCCCTCATTTTGTGGCCATGTTAGTTTCTATACATTTATATTCTAGATTTACGGGCTTGAGATAATGGATCAAAGAACGGGGGTTGCATGGTGCAACAGGAGAAAGCGTGCTAAGAGCCACTCGAGATAGGGAGACGTGGAAAGCCATGATCGCCTACGTCTTTAGAGGACAGGGCACATACAAGATATTTGGATTAAATACACTATATATTTTCTGCCTTTCCTCTATCCAATTAAGTATGACTTTATTATATCTCAGCAATGCAACTGCCCATTGACATATCACTTAAACATTGGCCTGACAACATTGATCCTATCTCAAGCCTATGTCTTTGAAGGTACGCCTTGGTAAGAACCGTTCTCCTTTCAGTCTCAGTAAATCCATCCATTGCAAGATTCTCAGGATAATGTATCCAATTTCTTGTATCATTTTCTCTAATAGTCTTTCTTTGCATTTCATGCCATGCCCATTAACTTTTTCAAAGTCAAAGTTCTGAGACTGAATTCTATTCTAGTATCAGAACATTAGCACTTCACTGAAACATTAAACAATGAATTGACCGCGGTTCCGTTGCTATAAATAACTTTAGATCTGTTAGTTAGATATGGTTGGTCCTCTACAGTCATTCTTCAAAATCCTCGTCAGCTTGTCATTTGATGAAGGTTTAATATGAAGTTAATCCTGAATAGAATAAACAGCAAGGAGGATCAGTTATCTTTTTTAAACAATCCTTTAATTCCTAAGATTGCCAACTACTGTCTTTATGATGTTGAGTCATACAGCTGCGTAAAAATAAACATTTTTGGCAATCCCAAATTTTGGCATTAAATGATACTGTAGGTATTTATTAACTAAATATCACATTTAGCTGTGGCACAAGGCCGTATTGGAAAGTGGAGCAAAAATTTAGTTTGGTTCTTCATTCACCATAAGAACTTATCCATCATCAAACAAATCTTCATTTACCACAATACCTCATACACTCAGAAGACCTAAAAATCCCCAAATGACAATAAAAATCTTAATATATACAATACAAGCAGATAGACAGACACACACACAAACATCTTGCCTTTTATATATATATATTATCGATTTTCTGCACTATTGTAATAACTGCAACCTTGAAACTTCTGAATATCGTTTCTTATATCTTTGTCTATGAGTGTATCAAATTTGATTAAAATCGGATCACTCCTTCTATAACCCGAATTTTTCGATTATTGATTTTCGATATTTATCGGGGGTACCTCGACACAAACCCTAGCTAAGAACGCTCGCAGACGCTTATAGTATAGTTTCAAGAAAATCGGTTCAGCCGTTTCGGAGTCTATAGGTAACGGATACACACACACAGACACACACACACAGACAAAGTTCTATTTTTAAATAAGTTTCGATATGATATACAAAATATATAAAAAAAAAATTCATGACATGATAGAGGAACGGGGTATGAATACAATCCCCAAACAAAATTTTTCAACAAAAATACAAAATAAATCCATGATGTTAGTTGGACCCAACACACCCACATAATAAGAGGTCGCTGTATTCTGCAATCAGCACTGTATCATTTGTATACCTTATGTTGTTCAAGTTATGGCCTCCGATATGTTATAATCTTTTGGAGTCAGACACGTGTATGTTTATATAATTTTGTGTACCATGTAGCATTATGTAGCATTATAAACCTTTCTTAGAACAAAGGTTGTTTGTCATTCTTTATAATTTAGCTATTCATTTCAGTCCGTGTTACTACATCACGGATATATTAATATCCATAATGGGGGAAATTGAAATGAGTGAATATATTTTTCCCTTAAAATCACCCGTTATAACAATATATCTATGTTGTTCCTAATTCAATCATTTGTCTTTTACAGATTTTCTTTATCATTCTATTAATCATTAACAGGTCATTGATTCATCGATATTTCTTTTTCAAGAATTATATTTCGTAGGCAAGATGCCTTTCTCGTTAAAGAAGGTATACATCTCATCATGTAATACCCCTGCGCAAAATGTCTTCATAGAAAGCATGAACTTCAACGATAGTTGAGCACAGTTGTTCTTTGGAAACATCTTTCAAGAGTGAGAGTGTTTAAGTATTTCTTTCATTAGAACAGCACATCATTTGCGTTGATTATTAAATCCAGTTGTTAGGATATTAACTTACAATATCCACTAAACTTTACAACCATCGCCCTTGCACCCATTCAGTTCCAGACGTTTTCCAATTACTCAAATATATGTAGTGATCAATTGCAGATTTTCCTCGAAAATTTGAAAAATCACTTGTAGTTTAAATGGAGATAAACTTGCCAGAACATTCTGCATTATCGGGGTGGATATCTTTCTTACTTGATATTTTACTGTAAAATTGTTGACATTTTTCTTCATTTTATAGAAGATTGAATTGGTTGTCTTTCTCATTTCTTGTTATAACATCTTTGCGTTAAAAAGATACTATACTTCATTTGTACAAATATATAAACTTTTCATATCTTTTTTCATGATCATTTATATTCAGTTTATCTTTTGTTTACATCAGTTTACCATGTCATTTTATATATCTTCATTTCAAGCTTTCAATATATCTCTTGAGTTTACATTAAATATCACTTCTTGTTGAGCTTTCAAGATATTTCTTTACATTAACATTTGATATCTTTTTATTTCGAACTTTCAAGATATCTCTTGAGCTTACAATTTAATATCATTTCTTGTTGATATTTCAAGATATTTCTTTACATCATCATGTGATAGTTCTTTATTTTGAACTTTCAAAATATCTCTTGAGCTTACATTTAATATCACTTCTTGTTGAGCTTTCAAGATATTTCTTTACATCATCATTTGATATCTATTTATTTTGAACTTTCAAAATATCTCTTGACTTTACATTTGATATCAATTCTTATTGAGCTTTCAAGATATTTCTTTACATCATCATTTGATATCTCTTTATTTCGAAATTTCAAAATATCTCTTGAGGTTACATTTAATATCACTTCTTATTGAGCTTTCAAGATATTTCTTTACATCATCATGTGATATCTCTTTATTTTGAACTTTCAAAAGATCACTTGAGCTTACGCTTAATATCATTTCTTGTTGAGCATTCAAGATATTCCTTTACAACATCATGTGATATCTCTTTATTTTGAAATTTCAAAATATCTCTTGAGCTTACATTTAATATCACTTTTTATTGAGCTTTCAAAATATTTCTTTACATTAACATTTGATATCTTTTTATTTCGAACTTTCAAGATATCTCTTGAGCTTACATTTAATATCACTTCTTGTTGAGCTTTCAAGATATTTCTTTACATCATCATGTGATATCTCTTTATTTTGAACTTTCAAAATATCTCTTGAGCTTACACTTAATATCAATTCATGTTTATCTTTCAAGATATTTCTTTAAAACATCATGTGATATCTCTTTATTTCGAACTTTCAAAATATCTCTTGAGCTTACGCTTAATATCACTTCTTATTGAGCTTTCAAGATATTTCTTTACATTAACATTTGACATCTTTTCATTTCGAACTTTCAAGATATCTCTTGAGCTTACATTTAATATCACTTTTTATTGAGCTTTCAAGATATTTCTTTACTTCATCATTTGATATCTCTTTATTTCGCAATTTCAAAATATCTCTTGATCATACATTTAATATCACTTCTTATTGAGCTTTCAAGATATTTCTTTACTTCATCATTTGATATCTCTTTATTTCGAAATTTCAAAATATCTCTTGAGCTTATGTTTAAAATCAATTCTTGTTGAGCTTTCAAGATATTTCTTTACATCATCATGTGATAGTTTTAATCGACCTTTCAAATTATCTATTTACTTTAACATTTGATATCTCGTTATTTCGAATATTTGAAGACATCTATTAATCTTATTTCCACCATTCAAGATATCTCTTCACCTCATTCTTTGGTAACGCTATATTTCAAAATTTCAAGATATTTCATTACGTTATCCTTTGATATCTGTTTGTTGTGACCTTCCAAGATATCACTTTATATTATCGTTTGATATCTCTTTATTCCAACCTTTAAAGACAATTCTTTAACTTAACGTTTGACATTTCTGTTTCAAGATATTAATTCTTCTATCGCCGTATTCAGAAACTTAACGTTTGACATTTCTGTTTCAAAATATTAATTCTTCTATCGCCGTATTCAGAAACTTACTTTACACACAAATATATTTTCTCAGATTTCCCTATTAGAGATGATTTTTAAGTTTATTCTTGCTTTTTAACTTAGATACTGAAAATGCACTAACGAATGAACCTATATCTAGAAGAATTCTTTTTCCACTCATTCATTTTTTACAGTCATTGCTAATTTTCACTGTACACAACATTGTTTCAATTTTAAGCTCAATGTTTTTAGCATTTATTCTGCATGTATCTCTCAAATTCTTATAAGTTTGCTTATTTTTATATATTCTCTCTCTCTATTCTTTCTATTTTTTATGTTTTTCCTTTCACTGGTCCGCTTTCTTAAAACCTCGCATGAGTTATTTTTGACATTTCTTCATCAATACTAACAGTTTATCTATAATAGGTTGGTTCACCACAATAATCAGCTCATCTAAGTTACCGGATGTGCGTTGCGGTACGGTGGATATCGGCTCGGAACGAGAAATCGGGGAGCCGAGTTCAAATTCCAGTTGAATTCATTGCATTCACTTACGCGCAAATACCTTTGGCGAAGGTATTAATCCGTCTATTCCTTTCAGTTATGGGTTAAATAACAGGACAGATTGGGTTCTATAGCCATGGCTGGCAACCAATCTACCGCAGAAAGCGATGGCAACCTACTGTGGGATAATCTTCTGCCCAGTCAGTCATGTCTCTTTCGAGACATGATCGCCCAAGCGTTTTTCACGTATGGCACTTAACTGACTGACTGAACATAATAGTTGGAATCATGATTAAAGCTTCTACTGGTCATAAATTGGGGGATCGGTTTTCTATTGTTATGAAGTAATAAACAGTTCCCCCATTAATTACCATGTGATAATATAATACATCTCTTCTCTCTCTAGCTATGAGTCAAATGAATGGACAGATTGGGTTCTATAGCCTTGGTTGGCAACCAGTCTGCCGCAGAAAGCAATGGCAAACTACTGCGGGATAATCTTCTGCCCAGTTAGTCATGTCTCTTTCGAGACATGATCGCCCAATCGTGTATCACGTATGGCACTTAACTGACTGACTTGTTGAGGATCACCCATTTGTTTTTTTTTGTTTTTTGGATACAAGAATGGATTCGCCTAATGTGTACAAATTATCCTGCCTATACAGAGAACGGGAGAGTATTAGTTGTAAAAGAGTGTTGTAGAGTCGCTCAGTTGGTCAGTAAGATGTTGGATAGTAAGTTGGAGTTGTTTGGATATAGACTCATTACCCGGACATACTATTTCACTACAAGACTGTATGTATTGATTTTTACTAATAGTATTCCTAGTATTCCTGAAATTACTAACCCGTGTTCCAGTTTATATATTTTTCTTCAGTATAACTTACATTTTCTATCTCCATATATGCTTTTGTCATTTATTGTTTTGTGTGGTTTCTCAACCAGAATCCAAAACAAATTAGCGATTTCAAACAAGTTCACGCAGAGAGAAAAATACGTTTTTTATATCAGTCTCCAACAACAAATTGACGACGAAGAACTCAAACTCCGATAAAAGATCAACAAATTAGCGTCGAGGATCTCGAAACTCACATACACAGAGTCGCCAACAACAAATTGGCAACAAAGGAATCGAACAAATTCACGCGGAGAGGAATAATACGTTTTCAAGTCAGTCACCAACAACAAATTTGCGAAGTAGATTCGTACACAAGTCGCACAATATATCTGCTTTTGTTATTTATTATTTTGTGTAGTTTCTCAACCAGAATTCACAATATTACTAAATTATGCGTACTTCTGAAAGTATGGGGTACAACATTTTATTCCTATTTTCTCAATATTCAACGTTAATTTCAGTACTTAGGGCCCAAAATTGATGATATATCTAAAAGAGCGACCTGAACATCACATCTAGAAAATTTAATCACCTGTTTGCTACATTTCTTAAGCTTATCATTTTCCTATTTTTATGGTTTTTATGTCGTTTTCTTCACAATTTAATTTGCTCTATGGTCACACTACCTACAAAGTCTGCAGGAAAACCAAAAGCAGGCTGTGATGTGTTGTTACGGATAAATTTCATTTTTTTCTATCTCTCATAACATCACTAGTATTACATAGACAAAGTTCCCCTTAGTGCGTGAACTGTACTTAATTAGAAAATTAAGCTAGTGTTTCCAGGAATTCTTTTAATCTTTTGTTTTGTTCCAAGTGTACCTGCTTCCACTGGTACTGTTCTTGTTTTCGATTACCACATTTTTTCTATTTCAATTTCCAGGTTTTTATAGTTTGACATTTTTTCGAATTCCTTGGTTGCTGTTAAAATTCGCTGGACAAGCCATATAAGTTAGTATACAAGTTTTTCTTTTTGGTTTTTGACAATAATTCCCTGCCTATTTGCTTCAATTTTTCTGTCTATGTAGATGGTGTACTCCCATAGAATTGTGACTATTTCCGTGACCACTGCTGGGTGATGTTCATACCAGTGTTTGGTTACATATTTTCCAAAGGGTTTGAACATTGTCTAGAGTAAATATTGCCCCATTCTATCGTGATGATTTTATATTAATTTGGGGCATCCTGAGATTAGATGGTCTATTGTTTCCTGGTATTTGTTACAGAACCTGCATTTTGGATCCACCTTATTCTGTATAATATATGCTTGAAAGTTCCTCGTAAAAAGACTCTGGTCATTGGCTGCATGAATAAAACCATCAGTTTCAGATTTTAATCTAGATGCTGTAACATTCAATGACAATTAAATTTTCAATATTGGGTCTCTTAGCACGTTCTGATTATTGGCCATTCAGAAGTTTGTTTTGCCGATGTTATTTCATCTGATTAAGAGTTTTATCTTTGGCTTTCTTTTTCATATTTTTGAGGCAATAGTTTGTTCTTGGGTTTGGTTTGGTATTCTACAAAATCTACTAAATGTAAATCTTGTTTGTATTTACTGCCTTCTTTCATTTATGAATTTTTCTATTTGTTTCTTTTTTTGTTTCACTAATTGTCTCTGTCAGTCTTTTGTTGTTTCCATGTATGTTAGCAAATAGTTGTTGTCTTGTATGACAATTTTTACTGAACAAAACATCTTCTATCTTCTTTATGGGGTATGTATAGATGGTCTACATCAGCTTTTGAATGATACATTACAAGCTTAAAAAGAAGCTTGCTTGTTTTAGAATTCTTTCTTCTGATGTCATTTAGAGTCCAGTTCAAGATGTTGAAACTGTAATAGACTACTGGGATGACAAGGTTATTAATAGTCATAATTCTGTTCTAAGAATTCAATTCAGTTTTTAATATCTGTTGTAGCATTCTGTAGTAATCTTTACGCATTATTTCTTTTATTTTCTGATCTAGAATTCTTTCACATTCATTTACACCTAGTTATATAAGTCTTTTTGCTCTAAATCCTCTATTGTTGCAACGGAGGCTAAGATATTACATGATGTTTGTTGCGGCCATCTTCGTAAAATTGTTTTATTATTTCTTTTATTTCCGTGATTACTGTTGTATATTCATTTTCTTCAAGGCGTCAACCAAAGCTCTATGGTTATAAATCTCACCATAACATTTTCCACTGAAAATACCAGTAAAAAAATAAAATAAACAATCTAAGATGACATTTTACATAAATAAATTCCGTTGTAAGGTGTTAGCTTTGAGTCTGAGAACAATCTTTCATATTTCTTTAAAAACTTGGTGACAAAAATACCTCTCAAAACCTTTTTTCCAATCAAATCGCTGTCACCAACAACAAATGGAATTATTGACGGTTTCCACTTCAAGATCGACCTAAATTTCGATTATTTTTTGGAAGATCTTCGAACATACATTCATTCAGTAAAGTGCCACATCTAATACACGCTTAGGCGATCATGTCTCTTTCGAGACATGAGAGACTGGGCGGAGGATTATCCCACAGTAGGTGGCTATTACTTTCTGCAGTAGACTGGTTGCCAACCAAAGCTATAGAATCCAATCTGTCTTGTTGTTGAACTCATAACTGAAAGGAAGAGACAGATTAATATCATTCCCAAGGGTATTTGAGCGTAAATGAATGCAAGGAATTTAACTGAAATTCGAACACGGCTCTCCGATTTCTCGTTCTACTGCAACGCCACACACATCCGCAGTTTACAGAAATATCCATGTCAATAAGAAAGTACATTTTACTTTTATTGTCCTTCATAAATATGTCTGGGTGATTAGCTATGAATGTTCTGTCTGTCTATATTGTAAAGCCGTATTAAATTGTTACAGATTCTATCACTCCAAATGGTTAGTTGATTTTGTTTTAAGGCATATCAACCTCGGCGTGTCATTTATTGCCAACTAAATTTTATTTATTTATTATTGGTAATACCTTTTTCTTTCAAAAATTTATTGTTGTTTTTTATATAAATTTTGTGTCTAGTAATACCTTTTTCTTTTCGAATACCAAGATTCATTGGGTTTTTTTTTAAGG
This sequence comes from Ascarosepion bandense, assembly GCA_037127315.1. Lineage (NCBI taxonomy): Eukaryota > Metazoa > Mollusca > Cephalopoda > Sepiida > Sepiidae > Ascarosepion > Ascarosepion bandense. The sequence goes on along the minus strand of JBBBDQ010001269.1, from coordinate 464,550 downwards.
GCAGGGTCTCCAAGTCCTACCCTGTTATTTAACCCATAACTGGAGGAAAGGGACGGATTAATACCTTTCTCAAGGGTAGCAGTGCTTAAGTGAATGCAGTGTATTTAATTGGAATTTGAACTCGGCTCACCGATTCCTCTTTCGAGCCGATATTCACTGCACCACAACGCACATCCGTCACTAAACGCTTACAGCACCTGTTATTCCGAAGCGGTCACCCATCTAAGTATTGACCAGGCTCAACGCTGCTTAACTTCGGTGATCGAGTGAGAACCGGTGTATTCAACGTGATATGGCCGTAAGCCGACTCTAAATGGATCTTGGTGGAGATAACATCAATTCATTGTAGCTTCCTTCTCGTAAAACATTTTCAGTGTGAATATTGTCCAATCCTATCAAATTAATACAGCGTATAACTTTTTTAATAAAGTAATAATATCATAATTCAGAACAATAATTAGATATATATTCCCAAATGCTATTTATTATTATTCTTGCTACTAGCAGTAGTAATAATAAAATAAATTCATTTGATTTCTGTTATGTACTTATTTCGGTCCTTACGTATTATCGGGAGGACCTTTGATTTTTACTTTTTCTTTTTTTTTCCCCGCTTATAACACCAAGGAACTGGAAAAATCAGGCTTTCATCACCTCAACGTCAACCACAAGTACAACTTTGTGGATTCGAACACCAGGGCTCATACGCAGACAGTGGAACGCCTATGGGGATCGACAAAGTGGCGAAACAAGAAGCACTGTGGCACTGCACGTCACCATTTGGAGTCGTATTTGGCCGAATTCATGTGGCGGAAGCATGTTGCCTGTACTGATGTCTTTGAGTCACTTTTGGAAGCAATTGCGACGTTCTGGCCTCCGGAATTACAAATGTAATGTTATTTTATTGTTTTAACCGTTTCAATAAATAATTTACTTTAATTTTTGAGTCGTTTTTTTAAAGGTCCTCCCGATAATACGTAAGGACCCTTATTTCTTTGCAGGTATCACACCGCGATATATGTTTAGAAATGTCATCATGACATTTTCCACTGATTTATTTATGTAAAATAAGTAAATAAAGAAAAATCCAAGATTACACACATTTTACATAGATAAATTTTACATAAATAAATCTACATCTGTTTATGAATGGAACTTTATCTGTGTCTCTGTGTGTGTGTCCGTTACCTATAGACTCCAAAACGGCTGAACCAATTTTCTTGAAAATTTACCCAGTATAAGCGTCTGCGAGTGTTTTTAGCTAAGTTTTGTGCCGATAAATATCGAAAATCGAAAAAATCAGGTAATAGAAGGAGTGGTCCGATTTTAATCAAATTTGATGCATTCATAAAAAAGACATAAGAAACGATATTCATCAGTTTCAAGGTTGCAGTTCTTACATTAGAGCAGAGAATCGATAATATATATATATATATAAGGTAAGATGTCTGTGTGTGTGTCTGTTTATTTGTCTGAATGTCCTTTATACAAATCCACAATTTGTATCCGATTCTCACCAAATTTCACAGAAATATTCTTTAGGCTGAGTCTGAGCTCCAGGACCATGGATTAGTTTTCAAGCTTTTATTACACTCGAGCAACGCCGGACTATACTGCTACTAATAAAATCAAATCATTTGATTTCTGTTATGTACTTATTTCTTTGCAGGTATCACACAACGACCTAAGGTTAGAAATGTCATCATGACATTTTCCACTGATTTATTTATGTAAAATAAGTAAATAAAGAAAAATCTAAGATTACACACATTTTACATAGATAAATCTTACATAGATAAATCCCTTCATATGTTATGAATTGTTTTTCGGACATTTTTTTTTGTATTACTATGACGTCATGGACTACAAGGAATTCTTTCGATAGTCTATCAGACCATTTCCAAATCAGTCCGATGCCTTTTACGTCACATGTTTCGTATTAAAACTTCAAGATCGATTTATGTTTAGTTTTTTGAAGATAATCAAAGATAAATTGCAGAAAAAGGAATGTAAGGTAAATAAAGGACAATATGTTTTCTGTGGTCTTTGATTATTATGTGTGTGTTTAGATTTGATTGTTTTTCGTGTTCCTTAATTAGTTATCTGATCTGTTAATTCATTAAAAACGAAAGTTATGCACTGCCAACACCTCGTAAATAAAATAGTATTCTGTTTGATCGCGAGGAAAGACAGGAATCACATATCAGAGACGCACTTTTTCACTGAGAAACGAAAAACGGTGTAAAGATGGAGTAAGTGATCATGATATGTTTAATGTCTGTTACAATTATATAGAAAAAACTTTTAGTTTTACGTCTTTCATTTGAAACCTTTTACTTATATCATGACTTGCATTCATATTAACAAATGTTATTGCGACATTTGATTAAATGTGTTTGACATGTTCAAATACTCAGTAACTGAATTTAGAAAAGATATAATCTAGTTTTGGAACTCGCAATGAACTTATTCAATCTACATCATAAAAACTAAAATGAATTTTAAAAATCAAATAGAAAAAACGATAAGACATTCATGTTACTACTAGTTAATATTATTGTCATTATTATTAAACAACTAGCACTATAGCCCGGCGTTGCTCGGGTGTAATTAAAGCTGTAAAACTAATCCATGGTTCTGAACACTTTGGACGTTGGCACGAAAGACTAAAAGCCAGAAGTTGTTTCCAGTTAAAGCGAAACCATAGATTGAAAGAAAAATGAATGGATGTACGCCAAATTTTGATTTCCTGCTATCGATATCAAAAAAGTTTTTTTGTCATAAACTGAATTTTGAAGGTTAAATAAGTCCTCTGAGTAAATTGTATCATGGCTGAGACTAAGAACTACAATTATACCTACTTAGAGCCAAACCCGAAGTAAACACTAAAATAAAAGGGCTGAAAAAAAATAGACATACATGCAGATAAACAGACACACACACACACACAAACATCTTGCCTTTATATATATATATATATATATATATATATATATATATATATATAATCGATTTTCTACACTATTGTAAGAACTGCAATTTTTAAACTTCTGAATATCATTTCTTATGTCTTTGTCTATGAGTGTATCAAATTTGATTAAAATCGGACCACTACTTCTATAAGCCGATTTTTTCAATTATCGATTTTCGATATTTATCGGGAGTACATCGACACAAGCTAAGAACACTCGCAGACGCTTATAGTACAACTGTGTAAATTTACAAGAAAATCGGTTCAGCCGTTTCGGAGTCTATAGGTAACGGACACACACACACACACACACACAGAGACAAACACACACACATACACACACAGACACAGTTTCTTTTACAAATAAGTTTAAATTCACTTCACGCAAGTAACTGATCAGATACTGATAGTTTGATGAGCGTGGTATCACCTCTTAATTGCTATACTTCTCAAGCTCAACTTGTCACGTGGCAGTAACAACCATTAAGGTCCTGGCTATGAGAAAAATACTGAACCCCATCAAAAAAATCAAAAAAACACACGAAAGTATGTATTTATATTTTTATATAAAAAAGATTTACCAACAACATGTTTTGATAATAATATGACTAAGAATAAATGTAATTTTTCATTCAAAGCCTATAAAAGAGTTCAAAATAATTAGATTTCGGCATAAAATTACGCACCTGAAAATCTGATAAATAGCCAACATGAAATAACTCACATTAAAACTAGAATTTCACACGCCGATTTGAATCTTTGTAAAATTGAAGAAGGTTGATTTAATTAATTTTTCATCGGCTACAATTCTTTGCATTCATTTACGCACAAATACCTTTGGGAAAGGTATTAATCCGTCTCTTCCCTCCAGTTATAGGTTAAATAATAGGACAGATTGGGTTCTATAGCCTTGGTCGGCAACCAGTCTACCGCAGAAAGCAATGGCAACCTACTGCGAGATAATCTTCTACCCAGTCACTCATGTCTCTTTCGAGACATGATCGCCCAAAGCGTGTATCACGTATGGCATTTTAACTGACTGACTGAATATAATAGTTGGAATCATGATTTAAACTTCTACTGTTTCATAAAGTGGGGGATCGGTTATCTATTGTTTTGAAGTAATAAACTGATCCCCCTGAAATTACTATGTAATAATATAATACATCACTTCCCTCTCTAGGTATGAGTCAAATAACAGGACAGATTGGGTTCTATAGCCTTGGTTGGCAACCAGTCTCCCGCAGAAATCAATGGCAACCTACTGTGAGATAATCTTCTACCCAGTCACTCATGTCTCTTTCGAGACATGATCGCCCAAAGCGTGTATCACGTATGGCACTTTAACTTAACTGACTGACTGAACATATTAGTTGGAATCATGATTTATGCTTCTACTGGTCATAAAGTGGGGGATCGGTTATCTATTGTTATGAAGTAATAAACTGATCCCCCAGAAATTACTATGTAGTAATATAATACATCTCTTCCCTCTCTAGGTATGAGTCAAATAACAGAACAGATTGGGTTCTATAGCCTTGGTCGGCAACCAGTCTACCGCAGAAAGCAATGGCAACCTACTGCGAGATAATCTTCTGCTCAGTCACTCATGTCTCTTTCGAGACATGATCACCCAAAGCGTGTATCACGTATAGCACTTTAACTAACCGACTGACAATACTTATATTGTGGCGGTACAATCTTTTGCATTAAGTGTTACACGCGAGGTACCGAAATACTTTGACTGTAAAATTGTTACAAATATTTTGAGGTTTTCATCACGGTTTCATTTAGAAAAACATAAAAACTATGTTATTAAGTGTGTTGATGCAATTGATTACTGTAAGATATTTTAGATGAAAATAATTTCCACTTGACAAAATAGAGGTGGATATTACTGGCTTGTCCGGAAAGTTCATTTCGATGTTTAGTCATTCATGTTTCAACACAACAGAACACGTCAAATTTATCGACAGATATAATATCCTTACGTTTACGATTAGTTTACAGTTCAACCTATATCTTGAGACAAAAATTTTAAAATTACTAAATTAGTCTCAGTTTTGCATCCCTATAAATATGTAAGATTACAAATTGCATTTTTCACAGTTGATATTTTTTATTAGCATGAATGAAAAATTCCTCGCAGGCAACAACAAAAACATATGTGGTGTGTACGATGTTTAGATAACGCTGAGGCAGACCCCGACTCCCCCATCCAAAAGATGACAAAATCAAGGTATTGAGAATAACCTATATTACGCAACATGAGAATTCGCAGAAACTAATAACTTTATCAAAATCCACAATCTATGAGAACTTGATTCTGAAAAGGGCTGAAAAGTACTGCTTACAACTGGAAGAATTGAAAAGTACTGCTTACAACTGGAAGAATTGAAAAATACTGCTTACAACTGGAAGAATTGAAAAATACTGCTTACAACTGGAAGAATTGAAAAGTACTGCTTGCAACTGGAAGAATTGAAAAGTAGTGCTTGCAACTGGAAGAATTGAAAAGTACTGCTTACAACTGGAAGAATTGAAAAGTACTGCTTACAACTGGAAGAATTGAAAAGTACTGCTTACAACTGGAAGAATTGAAAAGTACTGCTTACAACTGGAAGAATTGAAAAGTACTGCTTACAACTGGAAGAATTGAAAAATACTGCTTACAACTGGAAGAATTGAAAAGTACTGCTTACAACTGGAAGAATTGAAAAGTACTGCTTACAACTGGAAGAATTGAAAAGTACTGCTTACAACTGGAAGAATTGAAAAGTACTGCTTACAACTGGAAGAATTGAAAAGTAGTGCTTGCAACTGGAAGAATTGAAAAGTACTGCTTACAACTGGAAGAATTGAAAAGTAGTGCTTGCAACTGGAAGAATTGAAAAGTACTGCTTACAACTGGAAGAATTGAAAAGTACTGCTTACAACTGGAAGAATTGAAAAGTACTGCTTACAACTGGAAGAATTGAAAAGTAGTGCTTGCAACTGGAAGAATTGAAAAGTACTGCTTACAACTGGAAGAATTGAAAAGTACTGCTTACAACTGGAAGAATTGAAAAGTACTGCTTGCAACTGGAAGAATTATGGCCACACTCAAGAAAAAACTCCTAAAATTGGTGACCTGAACATGTTTTTCTTTCCACATGAAGATAATGCTAAACATTTAGTTACCCATCAAAAATTGTTGCAACTAGGCTGGGATGTCTTACCTCACCAGCCATATTTACCAGACTTAAAGCTCTCGGTAATCCTTTATCAATGGTCTAGCAAACTAATCTCAATGGTAAAAATTCATTTTATGTCATAAAAATTCACGTTAATGTGTTCTTTGGCGTGAAACAACCAAAATTCTGAAGACGTTGTCTTTAAGTTGAAAGAAAAAAAAGAATTATGCAACAAAATGTTTTATATTGATTTGAGTAAATATTTAATGGTAATAATTATGTTTTGAGCTTTAATTTCCATTCAAAATTGGCATGAATCTACTAGACAATCCAATATACTAATCATTGAATATTTCTGATAAACAGCAAGACAACAAACAACTGATAAAAAATCCCGTTTGATAGTCCCAGCTTTAACAGTATCAATACAGGAATAACAGTTTGTTTTGAGATGAGAAACTGTCATTTCCTAGTTTTTTTTGTTTTTTTTTGTTTTTTTTTATAAGCGTTTCACCCTGAGCAAGGCATGTCACTGCCACTACTGTGCAGGGGGCTACGTAGAGTGGAGAAAGGCTGATTAAATATAGGAAATAACAGAGGGTGGGTGATAGGCGGGTGAGGATACCGAGAATGAGGGTTGGGTAGATGAGAGTGTTGTGAGAATAGTTGGGAGTTAGTGTGATAGGAGGTGTCTATTGACCCTACATTTAAACACCTGGAGATTGTAACTGTCGGGAAAGCAGACTTGTGGAAGGGAGTTCCACAGGCGGGAAGCGCGAGAAAAGAAGCTGTTGGAGTAGAATTTACGGTTACATCTTATTTGTTTAACTGTAAAAGGGTGGGACCTAGTTGCTAATCTAGTATCTCGTGTAAATTCCTGCTTAGGCGGCACCAGTGATCTAAGCTCATCGGAGCAGAAGCCATGAAAGTACTTGTAGAAGAGGCACAGGGAAGCTACATCACGCAGGTGTGAGAGCGGCTGCAGCCGGTCTGCCAAGTCAGTATCAACCACGTTACAGATCCTCCTTTGTATTTTGTCAAGAAGCCCAAGGAGAGCAGCAGAGGCACCCGACCAGATATGGCAGCATGTTTAAACAAATAAATCAAATATATATATATATATATATATATATATATATATATATATGTGCGTGCGTGTGTGTGTGTGTGTGTGATTTATTTGTTTGAACATTATCTTTAATCGATATTCGTATTTGAGTAAATATCGTGTTTTTAATCAAACAGTAAATTTATATATTTATTTCTACCAGTCTGATTGTTTACGATAAATTCGGCTTGACTCATACCTGCGGGTCATATCAACATAGGGAAAGCCACAATTTGATCTGGTTTGTCTTTATGGTGATTTACGTCGCATATGATGGTTAATGTGAAAACTGACGAAGTCATTACAGGAAGTACAAGGAACACAACTTGGAAGTTTTAAATAATATTATAATACAGCCATGTAAAATACAATTGAAGGAATATTGTTCGTTGCAAAAAAACTTGTTCTGTTTGCGGTTATAGTATAATATTAAAAATAAATAATTATTAGTCCACTTAACCAAAGTTCTTGTGTAGTTAAGTGTTTTACGTATAAGTTAACAGTACGGCCGTTCACGGCGTAACTGCAGCAGCGACGAAATACCAGGTAATACAATACCCTAAGGGACATGCCCTCTAGAGAGTAAAGTTAACAGAGGGAGGTGACTCACCTACCTTTAGTACACTTTTTATACTCTCTCAACGGATGAAAGAACATGAAATGATGAAATTATTGCATGCTATCATCTTAAAGGGTATTGAACTCTATTTTACCTGGTTTTTTTTTTTAATATTTACATATTTTTATTAATTGTTGCTTTTAAAAAGAAACATTTAGAGACATTTCTGGCCATTCTACTGTTAATAATAATGATATCCAGGGTCTGATGTGGATTTATTTTCCTTTTAGAACTGGTACGGATTAATTTATTTGCTGATTTCCTAGTGTTGGGATCCTTACTATGAGTCGGTCGGGGCAGGAGACATGCTCGGAGATAACAGTGTGGTTGTTATCGAACCTCTTGGAGGTCTCTGGTTCCGCAAGAGTAATTTGATGATCATAAAAGAAGTGAGGAATATTCCCGAATAGGACAATTCCATCCGGTATTTGCAAAAACAGGGTATTCATCTAATGATTTTGGCATCATTTCTAAATTGAAAAATATGTAATCCTAAGATGCCTTTTATCCTCACTTGATTACGCTAACTAAAAAAGGGTAACTTGTAGTTCATATCATGTAAATTGCTGAATTCAAACTGAATCTTTAACTCATCCTTCAACAACACGGGCATAGGGAGTATCTTCATTTACTTACATCTACTTCTAATATAATTTGCTCCAATCTTTTTGTGAAACCACCTAAGTAGTTTTTCACCTGAAAATTCGTAGGTTTTAAATCCTCACTTGTGTTTTAATTTGCTTAATATTTTCTTGAAGAAATATGACTGCCAGCTGCCTATGTTCAAAAGACAATGTACAGAGATTTTTCTAGTCCCACAGTGTAGTGTTTGTGTTACTATAGACAACATTAGGGCATACCCTTTCTCGAGATTGGCACACACCTTCGTATAGGGAGAAGCACCATGCTTGATATTATCACACAGCGAAGTAATATGTCCTTGGAGAAAAGTTTTTTAACAGGAAAATGGTAGCTTTCTTCTGAGTCTAGGACAGTTCTCGCCTTTATGTTTGCTGCTAGAACATTTCGTGCATAATTTTAGTTCCTTGCCTCTTTTCACAGATCGAGCTGAACCCAATTCGCCCCTTCTCTCTTACATTTCCCTTTTGTTTCCACCATCTAAACCAGCATTTAGACGTATCCTTCATTCTAACGTATCCTTCTAACTCCCCTCTTTATCTCTTCCTCTCCTACTTTTCTTTCTTATGTCTTTCCTTTTCCTTCTGTTTAAGTGAATTTCTGGTGTATGGAAAAATGTTGAAGTTTTTTTTTTATAAAAATGTCGCTGATGAAGCGAATTTATTTTGCTGAAATAATCATCTAACATATGTGATTTTCGAATTTTCTTTTGCAAATATCTAAACTTATTTATAAATGGAACTTTGTCTCTGTGTGTGTCTGTGTGTGTGTATCCGTTACCTATAGACTCCAAAACGGCTGAACCGATTTTCTTGAAAATTTACACAGTTGTACTATAAGCGTTTGCGAGTGTTCTTAGCTAGATTTTGTGTCGAAGTTCCCTCGATAAATATCGAAAATCGATAATCGAAAAAATCGGGTTATAGAAGGAGTGGTCCGATTTTAATCAAATTTGATACACTCATAGTCAAAGACATAAGAGACAATATTCAGAAGTTTCAAGGTTCTTACAATAGTGCAGAAAATCGATAATATATATATATATATATATATATATATGTATGTATATATATATATATATATATATAAAAGGCAAGATGTTTGAGTGTGTCTGTTTATTTGTCTGTATGTCCTTTATACAAATCCACAATTTTTATCCGATTCTCACCAAAGTTCACACAATTATTCTTTAGGCAGAGTCTGAGCTCCAAGACCACGGATTAGTTTCAAAGCTTTCATTACACCCGAGCAACGCCGGGCTATACTGCTAGTATATTATATTCATGAAGGAAAACTCAACTGATCATTCAAATTGGTTATAAATTTTAATTTATTTCAATGAGCTAAATTAACTCATTTAATCTATATCAATTACATTCGGTAGAAACATATTCCAGGAATAGGAATTTCTTTAAAATGAAATGGAAAACAAGTAACATGATTTAAACAGAGATCTTAGCCCTGTCTCAGTTGGGGATCCATAGATCGGTCGAAAAAAAGTCATCATTCGTGGATAGTGACCATAAATTTATTACACGCCCACTCACAAGCACATGAATATCTATATATTTACAGCCCTACATATTAACGCAATCCCGTATATTTATTATAGCCACATACATATATGTCCATACTTCCGCATATACATACAAATGCGTCTGTGCATATACTTGCATAAGCAGACACACATCCATTCATGCACACATACAAATTTTTGCGTTCGCACACACACATAATTAGTGGTGACATATATTTACGCATGTATACTTGTAATATAACGGTCTGGCCCCACCCAAGAAGGCTGATGAAGCGTGGGTGTTCCCGGTTGATGAAAAGTAGCGGATGTCACTTTGACCCTATTTCCGACAGCGGCGGAAATGCCTACGCAGGCAAACAGACAGGTGACTCTGAGAATCGCGTGGGCGTCGCGGATCGAGGAAAAAACCGGAAGAAACAAGTTCCGCTTTTGGAAGATATATAAAGACTGCGAAAACACAGATAAGTCAGTCTCGAGAAGTCGAAGAAGAAGCTAGACGAGCTAAGCAGAGAGGCCACACTCCCGTAGAACCCCCATTAGAAGCGCGCTCTCAATTCTCTGCCCTTGTGCCACACGGTCCATCGTCATTAATAAAAACACAAGTCATATTTTTATATACACCCGTGTTTGTTGTTTGTCGATATATAACATACTAACAAATCTCACATATACTCAGAGAATCCACTTATATTTGCATATTTACACACATACAGACATATATATGTATATTTCCCGACAGACATGTCCGTACTTACATATATGTGTACATACAAATCTATTATTCATACATGCATCTATCCATCCATTTATATCCATATATAAATTCACACAATTATATATCTATGAAGAGCGGACTCATGTATATGTATATTTGTTACGGAAATTAACGAAGATTAACGAAACTTGGTTATTAACAACCGACAATTTGAAATGATTTGTATGAAAATTATTTTTGATTAACTTTATTACGAAAATGTGTGTCATTCGTAAATAATCAGGCCGGTAAATATAAATATATAATACTGTTTAATTAAAAAAAAAGAATATCTACTTAAATATGAGTATCGATCAAACATAATGTTCAAGCATATCATTTTATATATATTTGTATATACATAAACAAAGTTTTAACGTATACATATTAGTTTCTTATACCTGCAATTTGTCGCATTTTTCTTCACATACTGGCTTATAAAAACTTATACGTGTATATATAAAAATAAAGTGAACCTTTATACCTAAACACATTCAACTTTTCTCCCTTAAACGAGGTGGCATGTTTCACATTCCATACATAACCAAAACGTTAAATACATATAACGGCAAATGTGATTTGGATTTTTTTTTTGTAATCGTGTCGCCCCAAGAAAAGCATTTACTGCCACTGTTGTGCAGGGGGTTACATAGGAGAAAAGTTATGAGAAAGAGTAACAGGTTATAAGGGTTGTCAGGTAGTGGGTAAGAGAAAGATGACTGTGGCCATAAAATGAAGGTTCAGTTTATATATTAATTGTAATGTAGAATTGATCTCCCACTTTATATCCACATTATAATAGGATAGTTTATTTTATAATCATATCGTCCCAAGCATGGCATTTTACTGCCACTGTTGTGCAAGGGTTACATTTGCGGAATGTCATGAGGGGTGAGAGGTTGCAGGGGGTGTCAGGAAGAAAGTAGGAGAGGGAAGAGATTACTGATGAGAGTGGGGTGGACAAGGAGCAATGTTATGACGAATGAGAGGTTGCAGGGGGTGTCAGGAAGAGAGTAGGAGAGGGAAGACAGTACTGATGAGAGTGGGGTGGATGTAGAAAAGCATGAGAGAGAGGATGTAAGTTAGTGAGACAGGAGATGACTCTTGACTTTACATTTAAATTCTTGGAGATTGTAGCTGTCAGGAAAACAAGTATGCGGAAGAGAATTCCACAGGTGGAAAGTGCGAGAAAACAAGCTGCTGAAGTAGAATTTGAGATTACAGTTTATTGGTTTCACAGGAAAATGGTGGGACCTAGTTGCTAATCTTGTGGCTCGAGGAAATTCGTATAAAGGGGGTACCAGTTCATCATCAACATGTACATGCATAAGTAAACCGATCAATATCATCATCATTTATCCATCACATCCAGATGGTGCATAGGGCAGCAACTTTTTGTTGCTGTTTCTGTAACAAACTGTTTTTTTACGGGGCAGGGTTGTTAGCCCTGCACCCAACCCCTAAACCTGGAGGATCGGTGGACCATTCTTGGTCCTTACGTTTACAGCACCCGGTATTCCCAAATGGTCACCCATTTAAGTACTGACCGGGCTCGATGTTGCGAAACCTCGGTGATAGGACGGGAACCGGTGTATTCAACACGATATAGCCGTAGACAACCGATCAATATAAGATGGTATAATCAATTAAGGAGAATACAATCGACTACATATTTAATCCAAAAGTAAGGCCAAAATACATATAATAAGGGTCTCCCATATACGCAAATAACATGTACTAGATTAGGTGTACTCTTATACAGGACGTATGCATATAATCAGGCGCACACATATACACAATATAGACATACAATAAATAATACACATAATCATATATGTTACGGAAATTAACAAAGATTAACGAAACATGGTTATAAACAACCGATAATTTGAAATAATTTGTTTGAACATTACTTTTTATCGATACTCGTATTTAAGTAGATATTCTGTTTATAATCAAACAGCATTATATATTCATTACTACCGGTCGGATTATTTGCGATAATCATCATTGTTTGAACATTATTTTTTATCGATACTCGTATTTAAATAGATATTCTGTTTTCTTTTTTTCTTCAATGAAACAGTATTATATATTCTGCCGAATGACACATATTTTCGTAATAAAAATTTTTCGTAACTAATCAAGCCAGTATATATATATATATATATATATTTAATACTGCAAAATTTTAAAAAACAAAAAAACACAGAATATCTACCTAAATATGAGTATCGATCAAAAATAATGTTCAAACAAATCATTTCAAATTGTCGGTTGTTTATAACCAAGTTCGTTAATTTTCGTTAATTTCCGTTAATTTTTCCGTTAATGTCCGTCAACTTTCGTTAATTTCCGTAATATAAAACAGAATATCTACTTAAATATGAGTATCGATCAAAAATAATGTTCAAACAAATCATTTCAAATTGTCGGTTGTTTATAACCAAGTTCGTTAATTTTCGTTAATTTCCGTTAATTTGTCCGTTAATTTCCGTCAATTTTCGTTAATTTCCGTAATATAAAACAGAATATCTACTTAAATATGAGTATCGATCAAAAATAATGTTCAAACAAATCATTTCAAATTGTCGGTTGTTTATAACCAAGTTCGTTAATTTTCGTTAATTTCCGTTAATTTGTCCGTTAATTTCCGTCAATTTTCGTTAATTTCCGTAATATAAAACAGAATATCTACTTAAATATGAGTATCAATCAAAAATAATGTTCAAACAAATCATAATCATACATGTAACTATAGGGAAAATCTCAATTAAAATAATTAAATTAAAATAAACTGCTCCGATGAGCTTAGATCACTGGTGCCGCCTAAGCACGAATTTACACGAGATACTAGATTAGCAACTAGGTCCCACCCTTTTACAGTTAAACAAATAAGATGTAACCGTAAATTCTACTCCAACAGCTTCTTTTCTCGCGCTTCCCGCCTGTGGAACTCCCTTCCACAAGTCTGCTTTCCCGACAGTTACAATCTCCAGGTGTTTAAATGTAGGGTCAATAGACACCTCCTATCACACTAACTCCCAACTATTCTCACAACACTCTCATCTACCCAACCCTCATTCTCGGTATCCTCACCCGCCTATCACCCACCCTCTGTTATTTCCTATATTTAATCAGCCTTTCTCCACTCTACGTAGCCCCCTGCACAGTAGTGGCAGTGACATGCCTTGCTCGGGGTGAAACGCTTATAAAAAAAAAATAAAAAATAATCGTTCTTTGTAATCAATATTGCATTAACTAAACCAGTCGTGGTTTGATTATTAGCGTAGCGTTAATTCTCTTATGTACAGCGTGAATAAATTTGGAATCATTAAGAAGACATATAATTGTTTTTGTTTTATCAAATAAAATGTTTGTTTCATTTTTTACTGCAATGATTAATACATTTCTCCCTTTCTTTCTCTCTCTTTAATCCTTTTCATTTACATCTCTCAATTTATATATATATATATATATATATATATATAAATCCTGTCTAATCATACCGATGAGCTGTGATACAGCGAAACAGTCTGCGGATGACTATTTACGCTCTCACACCTTGATTTAGCACTCTGGAAGAATGGTAGACTTTGAAAAAAAAACAGTAGCTACTCTATCATCTACGCATCATTCATTCAGTAATTAATTAGAACACTCTAAGCAACTGGAACGTGCCTTCATCTACCGAACGCCCATGTTTCAGAGGTAGAATAGCCGACTGATGTAAATTCGGTTGGATTTCAATCCTGGTTAAAATAATCGGAGTGTCTAACCATACAGATGAGCTATGATACAGCGAAACAGACCTGTCTGCGGATGACTATATATATATATATAAAGATATATTACAAAAAAGTGAAAGAACACGTAGATTAAAAAACCCACTGTTTAAGCATATACTTTTATAAAGAATGCTCGATACAGAGTAGAGCTTAATATTGTAATTTGGTATTACATTGGTTTATAAAAGCATAATATCACTACACAAAAATTTTCATGTTTCAAAATAAAACTGTTCCTATTAAAAAATAGAAAAATGATTTATTTTTGAAAATATAAGATGAAGTCATTGTTATTTAGAAACTTAGGGCGAGGTAGTTGGAGGACATGCTTTAGGTGTGTCACAATTGATCAATCAAAATTGAGAATTGAAAATTGAAAATTGAAAATCTTCATAGTCATATAATTCTCCACGGTTACATAATACAATATTTATATTTGATTAATCCACATTACTAATCAGTATGTATGGTGCTAACAATGTATTTGTTAAGGCGATAACAGAAATAATTTTGAAAATTGCTACCCAATAATGTTATTTCTCGCCGGTTTTTAAATTCTACATGTATTGCCTTTCATTTGTAAAAGTATCATTATAATGGTGTTTTTCCTGGTTTATATAACGGACCACTCCGTTATGTTTAATATTTAACAAAAAGAAACTGAACCAAAACAAAACATTTAACTTGAATATCATTCTCCCTTGATTCTTTATGTAAAATATTTTATAGGCATCTTTCCGCTTACTTAGGGGTTCAGTTGTAGAGCAGAGAACAACCCTTGGAGCTCTCGAGAATCAAAAGGCCTGTGGACTTATGTAGCGCTAAAAATAAAGGCTAATAGCAGTGTGGGATTCAGAGTGTCAATGATATTCTGAGTGATCGATTGTGCACATCAGGCGTTCATTTTGTCTGACTCTCTGCGCTCAGGCGGAGAGGAACCAGGCTGGACTCGTCCGAAAGGGTAAAGTCTCACCTAGGCAAAAGAAGACATGAATTTTGTCCGAGCTTACGGGTTCGGTGTTTCCACTTAAGTGGCCTTGTGCTGTATCTACCTACAGCATCCTCCCATGTGGGGAGATGGTTGATATATTTGAAGTGTCATTGAAGATTAGTATCCGAATGTGCTGTCTGCGACTTTAAACGACTTATCCTTTCCTATCTTCTACTATTTGTTGTTCTGTCTTCTGATGTTTGTCTTATTTGTATTCATATCCATTAGATATGAGCACGGATACTGTGCTGTAGATATTCAGCACACATCTTCTGATTATCGTCCTCCTAACACGGTGATAGTCTACGGTTATATCGTGTTGAATACACCGGTTCTCGTCCGATCACCGAAGTTAAGCAACATCGAACCTGGTCAGTACTTAGATGGGTGACCGTTTGGGAATATTAGGTGTTGTAAATGTAAGGACCAAGAATGGTCCACCGGTCCTGCAGGTTTGGGGGTTGGGCGCAGGGCTAAGAAACCTGGCCTATAAAAACAAGTTTGTTACAGAAACAGTAACAAATGTTACTGCCCTACGCACCATTGGGTGTAAAAGGGTGAGATAATGATGATGACCTCGGCGATACAACAGGTTCTTTCTAAAAATTCAAGTTTGCGAAACATGGGATTGCTTTAAAATCAACATCTAATTCTAGCTTCACGAAGAACGCTTCTTCCCTGTTTTCATGATATATTTAGTTTTATTTGCCGTCTGAATTACCGGGGTGAGGAGTTATCATTATTTATATTATTCGCAAGGGGTGTCATCTTCAGATCTTTTAATCTATTTAGTTTCGTATTTGGTGAACCTTGACTACATCAGATTCTTGCCTGAAGGATTTTCCCAAAACGTGCTGGATCTTTTTTCGGTCTTCTTCATCAGTGATCCTGCTAAAAAAATCCTCGAGCTTCTGGGAGATATCGAAATATAATCTTTGCTTCATAGGTTGTACTAGATACGGTCTCGGACCAGGGCGTGTACCGCTTTTTCTGGGACCAGACGGACTCTTCTTGAATTGACGGCAAGTCTCGGTGCCAAACCTGCAGGGGTGAGTCGTAGTTTCCTGCATTGTTGTAGGAATGTCATGTGGTTTGATAATCGTTCCCTCTTCAGGTAGGATTTTTCTATTCGTCTCCATATTTGTAGTGTATTTATTCCATAGAGAGCCTTCAGTATTTGTCTATATTTCTGAGATGAGATTGTATTTACACTATTATTTACATATCATTCGGAATATTGTCTTCTTCTTACTTGCCATTTGTATAAAGTTTCGGCCGTTGTAAGCTCCTTCGTTATCTATCTATCGATTACGTAAATCAGTGTCTCATCTAAACTTTTTGCCCCTAGATATGGGCAGTGATTATTCTCGAATATATGTGCTCTTACATACAACTGTCACAATACTCTGTGAATATTTTAATGCGTTATTATTCTGTGCTAACACAATATATCTTTTTGAAATTGTCTAATTTTCCGTGCGTTTTCAGTTAATCTTTTAATCGCTTTTAAGGACTTATATTGAAAATACTTTGTAAAAAGCTTAAAATTTGAAAGTTAGATTTATACTTGGTTTCTTAGCAAGGTTAATACATTGTGGCCGTGATTATATATATGTATTATATATATGTATTATATATATGTATTATATATATTTATTATATGTTAATACATTGTGGCCGTGATTATAATTGATGCTGCTAACTGTTGTTGTGTTTCTTTTTCTGTGTATTTTCATGATGAGTACTGTCATTGTTTTTAAAAGTTTTTGCCATCTGAAAATTCGTATCACTTATGTGCAGTCGACAATTATATTGCGTGTCGAGGTTTGGTCCTAGTCTGGTTCAATAATCTTACTTAATTGTGATATTGATACTCTATAGCTACCCCACATTTATGGTTTGTGTCAATAATAAATTACATTTAGAAAAAAAGCACATCGATGAGTAGAGAGTTTGATTCTCTCCGAGTGCACAATATTTGTGTAACGTTATCGTCGTCAATACGTGAAATGAATCCGATCTGGCTCTAGTCCTCTACAAACTCTCAAAACAGATATTGACTTTCTGCTTCCTACTTTCCTGCTTGTTGGAAGTTCTCATCTGTAGTTCCTGCTTTCAATAAAACTGGTGAACCGTCTGACTCCTCTATCGTCTTCTTAATCTCTTAAGTATTCGAGGCTTTAATCAATGCTGAAGTAGTTAAGCATCTCACCTCTCACGACCTACTCTCTGACAAGCAATATGATTTCCACTTTGCCAGGTCTACTGCTGATGCGCCAATCTTATAAGAAACTGGTTATTTGTTTATTTGTTTATCTTATTTTATTTTATTTTTTTGGTTTTTCGACTCCGGAACTCAAATAATGTACTTGAGTAGGTTTGTTGTTTACTGAGCGTACATTCTACATTTTCTCAGGGGTGTAAATGTCTCTTTCCTCTGCCTCGTGTAGGTGTTGATATATTTTTGTTCCTAGTGTTAAAACGCGGATGCTTCTAGCTCCACAGACGGAGAGTCAGTAAGACATCTACACTGGCATCGTCTAAAGTGTGTCACTTATGGCTCTTGTGACCTAGCCGCACATATGGACAGTCAGTACGAAATCTACACTGGCATCGTCTAAAGTGTGTCACTTATGGCTCTTGTGACCTAGCCGCACGTATGGACAGTCAGTACGAAATTTACACTGGCATCGTCTAAAGTGTGTCACTTATGGCTCTTGTGACCTAGCCGCACGTATGGACAGTCAGTACGAAATCTACACTGGCATCGTCTAAAGTGTGTCACTTATGGCTCTTGTGACCTAGCCGCACATATGGACAGTCAGTACGAAATCTACACTGGCATCGTCTAAAGTGTGTCACTTATAACACTTGTGGCCTAGCTCCGCAGATGGACAGTCAGTACGAAATCTACACTGGCATCGTCTAAAGTGTGTCACTTATAACACTTGTGACTTTCCCTTGTATCAATGCTAAGCTTCACCTGTGACCTTGTATGAATACTAAGCTTCGCTTGGTAAATTACAACATTGGGAATACAAGTCTGTATAACTCT
The DNA here is from genome assembly GCA_037127315.1 of Ascarosepion bandense. Lineage (NCBI taxonomy): Eukaryota > Metazoa > Mollusca > Cephalopoda > Sepiida > Sepiidae > Ascarosepion > Ascarosepion bandense. The sequence goes on along the minus strand of JBBBDQ010001269.1, from coordinate 445,915 downwards.
AAATGAAAACAGCTCATATAAAATTTACAGAAAATAGTTTTCAAAGAAAATACCAGACAGATCAATTTTACGCACTGATAAACAAAATGAGAAAGAGTTTTGGACAAAGAGTTTTTTTATCGAACAGATTAATAACAATTACAATTAGAAATTCAATTAATCCCTTCAACTGCCGAGCCAAAAACAAAGAGACACTTTTGCTTTTGTCTAATCGGAATTGATAAAACTAATAAAATTAAATTAGTTCTGTTGTTATAACTATGTCTTCACAAACACTAAAACACACCAAGAAACAAAGAAGATTTTATTGTACCTTGCCAGAAATAAAACACACGTATTGAATAATGCTAGGTTGTAAGATATTATTAAATTGTAAACGCTGATTCTCCTCGGGATTCTTGACAAAATACAACGGAGAGTCTGTAATGTGATCAGTACCTAACTGGCAGATCGGCTGCAATCTCTCTCTCTCTCAACGGCGCGACGTGGCTTCCCTGTGCCTCTTCTATAAATACTTTCACGGCTTCTGCTCAGATGAACTTAGATCACTGGTGCCCCCTAGGTATGAATTTGCACGAGATACTAGATTAGCAACTACATCCCACCCTTTTACAGTGAAACCGATAAAAAGCAACCGCAATTTCTACTCTGATAGTTTCTTTTCTCACACTTCTCGACTGTGGGATTCCCTTCCACATGATTTCTTCCCCGACTGCTACAATTTCCAGGAGTTTAAATGTAAGGCCAATAGACACCTCCTAACCACTAACTCGCATCCATTCTTTCAAACACTCTTCCCCTCTACCCAACCCTCAGCCTCGGTATCCTTACCCATCTATCACCTTCCTTCTGACATTTCCTATATTCCAATATCTAACCACTCTTTCTCTTTCCTTTCTCCTATGTAGCCCCATGCGCAATAGTGGCAGTGGAATACCTTGCTTGGGGTAAAATGATTAAAAACAAATAAGCAATCATTTGAACATAAAGCAAGAAATCATAATTATGAAGGTTGTTTTTGTTCAAGATTAGTTTATTCTAAATATTAATGCCCATGCCAGCATAGTCATCAATATCTTCAGTAAACTAGAAGTAAAAGGAAAAGCAAGACTGCTGTTTTTTATTTGCAGATTACTTTGGATGTGATATAGAATGCTTCAATAATCAGTGCCCATCTCTTCACATCCATGCTTGTACATGTGCAGAGCATAGTCTAGAAAGAGATTAAAAATGTCGCAGTCTTATTTCCTCTGTTGTAGTGTAAGCAAAGATTCTGTTGTGACTGGGGTGATACATCTAAGCAATTGCTCTCCCAATAGGGAAAGAGGAGAAAGACATGGCAGGTAACAAGCAAAATAACACTGTCTCAGCAAGCATGAGGAACAAAATGCCCATGATACCAACTTCACAAGGCACCATGTCTTCCTACTTGCCGACTCCTGCTTTTCCCCAAGTTTTTATTAGCAAAAGACGTCTAACAAAGACCTAGATTTTAATCAGTTATGGAGAAGCCCATAACTCGCATCCATTCTTTCAAACACTCTTCCACTCTACCCAACCCCCAGCCGCGGTATCCTTACCCATCTCTCACCCTCCTTCTGACATTTCCTATATTTCCTATATCTAACCACTCTTTCTCTTTCCCTTCTCCTATGTAGCCCCATGCGCAACTGTGGCAGTGGAATGCCTTGCTTGGGGGTAAAATGATGAAAGAAAAGAGTCAGAAGTAAAATCTGTGTGACATTTTAATTTGACACTCTTCAGTACACTTCGTTGTGAGACACAATTTTCTTGAATGTTACGACGATACACTCTATTTATATTATTTGAAAGATATTATCAATGTTTTGGTAATTATAGCAGGTCCATAGATTTCATCAGTTTAAGAGTCTTGCTTTTTATATAGATTTTTATAATTGGATCATTTTTTTCTTTTATTAAAATTATTTTTCTACCATAAGGTTCCTAGGTATGACGGTAAACTGCATCCGGCAGCAAGGCCTCTGATTGGGAGGTTGTGAGGAGCATGGAACCACCTCTTAGTTGCTGTTGTTCCCAGGTCCACTCTGGCTCGGAGTGGTAGCACCTGTTAGGGTCCCAGTTATGGGCAAATAGTTAACACCCAAATTGGGTTCAAAACAATATGAAAGTATATAAATACACTTCTATAGAAATATATACATAAAAATAGTTTTTTATATAAAAAAAATAGTTTTTTGAAGGAAAAACATTACTATTTTTGAATAAAAAATTATTAACATAATATTTTTAAAGAAAAAAAACATTATCAGCAAAACATATTTGAATACCAAAATAGAAAATATTTTCAGTTTTCTAAAATAAAAAAGGAAAAAAAAACAAAAATATTCATTAAAATCTGACTAAATCAGCCTTCTCACTATAACTGAAAATTGATAAAAAATAAGTTAAAACCCCACCATTTGGCATAAAAATGACTCACAGAGGGTTATATGCCGTGAAACAAAACTCAAACTCAAAAACTCCCCTATAAGCACCAAATATTGCTTTAAATGTTAAGGAGATTAGGTCTTTGCTGCAAGAAAGTATCTTTTTTTATAGTTATTAACAAAGCAGTTTCTTTATAACGGCTATGAACAGAATATTGTTCATTTAACAAAACATTATATCTTTGAAACAACGTATTTCTTATAGGCAAGTTATTTTACTTTGATGATTGTTTTGCGCAATACCTTCACGCACAAAACCTAACAGATTCCCAGAATTATATAGAGGAAAAAAACAGTTCCCAAGTAACAGGGAGTCAAATGTAACAAGCGGATTTAGGTGTGAAATTATTATCTAGTACCAAAACGTTCGCTTCTTTTGTCTTTTTCTTAAGTGATACTAATTTTTTGTAGCCTCGTAGCTTTATTTTCAACTCTAAATAAAACGGGAAGAACAGAATATCCAAAATCGACACATCTAAGTAGAATTTCAGCTTTTTACCCTATTGTGTACTAACAGTATAGCCCGGCGTTAATCGGGTGTAATGAAAGCTTTAAAACTAATCCATGGTCCTGGAGCTCAGACTCTTTGGACATTGGCACGAAAGACTAAAAAGCAATAGTTATTTCCAGCTAAAGCGAAACCGTAGACTGAAAGAAAAATGAATGGATGTAAGTCAAATTTTGATTTCCTGGTTTCGATACCAAATAAGACTTTTTCGTCGTAAACTGAATTTTGAAGGCTAAATAAGTCCTCTGAGTAAATGGTATCATGGCTGAGACTAAGAACTACAATTATACATACTTAGAGCCAAACCCGAAGCAAAAACTAAAATAAAAGGGCTGAAAAAATACAGACATACAGGCAGATAAACTGACACACACACAAACATCATTCCTTTTATATATATATATATATATATATATATATATATATATATATATATATATATATATTCGATTTTCTGCACTATTGTAAGAACTGCAACCTTGAAACTTCTGAATATCGTTTCTTATGTCTTTGTTTATGAGTGTATCAAATTTGATTAAAATCGGACCGCTCTTTCTATTAGCCGATTTTTCGATATTTATCGGTGGTACCTCGACACAAAACCTAGCTAAGAACACTCGCAGACGCTTTTAGTACAACTGTGTACATTTTCAGGAAAATCGGTTCAGCCGTTTCGGAGTCTATATGTAACGGACACACAAACGCACAGACACAGACACACACACACACACACACACACACACACACACACACACACACAGACAAAGTTCCATTTATAAATAAGTTTAGACAGATTTAGATTATAGTAAAACAACATTATGATACGATGATTATTTTTTCACCTGGATTGTTCATATTCATAAGCTGTATGGTCCCATCGTAAAATTTATATCAACGTTTCTATGTTATCTGCATAAATACTAATGCGGGATGATGGCGGGGTACGAAGTTACACGGTTAATATTTGGTACCCCACTACAATCTTAACACAATATAGACATTTTAGATAATACGGTTTTATATTTAATAAATTTGTTGATGTTTTTATATTTTATTAGTCCTAATTGCATCGATTTTTTCACAAAATTTAAATTAATTGATTGTCATAATTATGACAGAACGTGTTTGTTGCATGAATGCAAACCGGTTCTCAGTTCAACGCAATTGATTACCAAAAAAGAAAACTAGTGTTTGAAGGAGGAAATCTTCACTTTATAAGGCTTAATTTGTTTGCCAATTTCTTGTGTTTTTAATTTGTATTAAGATTTTCTTGCTGAATTACTCTAAGCGTAAAAGTGGTTTCTCATAGACGTAAAATGCATGAACTGTAAAAAAGTGTGAAGTTATTTTTAGAAGAATATTTTCATCTTATGGTAATCGTAGATATTGGTGTATGTTGGTTTCTGAAATTCTTTGAGAGTGTGTGTGTGTTTCTGTGTGTATGCGCAGTTCTTTGTATGTGTGTGCGTGCGTGCGGCCGTGTATATAAATAACGGCCGGAATAATGAAAAGCAGATTTAGTGGATGGGTGGAAAACTAAATGAATGTCTAAAATTCAGAGGGAAACGAAAAAAGTATGAAATATCTAAAGAACAGAAATGGGGATCCTGCTAGAAAAGCAGCAATATTATTAAACGTATTAAAGAGAAAGTATATATTCGATTATATACAATTGTTTTGATACATACAAGCGCATAATCATTTTTCATGACAAGCGACGTTCACATCAAGACTTTATTGTATAACTTTATAAATTGACTTTTTATGAAGTTTATAGAGAGACATGTTTTTATGATGATTATACGTAGACTAGTATTTATGAAGCTTAAACATTGACTTGGTTTTATGTAGTTTATACATAGACTTAATTCTATTAAGTTTAGACAGAGACTTATTTTAATGAAGTTTGTAAAAAGATTTGTTTTTACGAAGTTTATACATTGACTTGTTTTCCTGAATTTTGCACGGAGACTTGTTTTTATAAAGATTTTATGTAGACTAGTAATTACGAAGTTTATACAGACTTGTTTATATTAAGTAAAAAAATGAGATTGTTTTATGAAGACTATAAATAGACATTTTATATAAGTTTATACATATGAAGTTTCATATATATAGATTTGTTTTATGAAATCTATACAGATATTATATAAACCCAAAAAATGACTTGTTTCTTAACGTCTATAAATAGAGATCTTTTCTATGAAGTTTATACAACACCTTTTTGTAAAAATTTTATAAATATACGTGTTTATGAAGTCTCTAAACAGACTTGTTTTTATGGAGTTTATACAGGGACTTCTTTTTATGAACTTTATACGCTGAGTTGTTTTATAAAGTTTATACAAACTTGTTTTTATGAATTTTGTACGGAGAATTGTTTAAAGAATTTTATACATTGACTTATTTTTTATGAAGTCTACAAATAGAATTGTTTTATACAGAAACATGTTTTAAGAAGTTTATAGATATACTAGGTTTTATAAAATCTATAAATAGAGATATTTTAATGAAGTTTATACAGAGATTTGTTTTTATGAAATCTATAAAAAGACTTGTTTATATAAAGTTTATAAATAAACTTGTTTTTATGAAGGCTATAGCGATATATTTTAATGAATTCTATAAATAAATTTGTTTTAATGTAGTTTATACGCAGACTTATTTATGAAATATAAAATAGGCATATTTTTATGAATTTTTCAGGGATAATTGTTTTTTATGAAGTTTAGAAATTGACTTGTTTTTATTTAGTATATAAATAGACAAACTATTTACATTATTCGGACTATTGTTTTCATATTTGTTGCCATTTTTACGATATTTCACCCGTTGCACGATCCGGCCTTTTGAGGTGCTAGGAATTTTGAACCGAACCCTTTATTACAAACACTAGGATGTATCATTCTCATCCCTTGAAGTGCTTTTGATAATCATGAGTTATATCCCTCTAAAATCCTAAGTTACCTGTTCGTCACTGCTACAGCCTGGTATTGAACTCACAACTCTTTGGGTCCACTCACAGGAACTAACTAATGTCTATATCCACTTTCATTAGTGTCGAATTGAAATATGAGCTCTGCTAAAAAATGCTAGAGAAAATACTAAAGAAAGTATTAACATAAAAAATTGCAATATGAACTCTGGCAAAATAGTTACTGAAAATTAGGTTTATAAGTCCGAGAAATCCAGTTGTTCTTGTTCTTAAGGACATGTTTCAGTGGATATAAAGTTTTTGTACTTTTTGTATAAATGTCACACAAAAACTTGTTTTTTTTTTTATAAGCGTTTCACTCCGAGCAAGGCATTTCACTGCCACTACTGCGCTGGGGGCTACATAGAGTGGAGAAAGGATGGTTAAATATAGAAAATGTCAGAGGGTGGGTGATAGGCGGGTAAGGATACCGAGAATGGTTAAATATAGGAAATGTCAGAGGGTGGGTGATAGGCGGGTAAGGATACCGAGAATGGTTAAATATAGGAAATGTCAGAGGGTGGTTGATAGTCGGGTAAGGATACTGAGAATAAGGGTTGAGTAGATGAGAGTGTTCTGAAAATAATTGGGAGTTAGTGTGATAGGAGGTGTCTGTTGACCCTACATTTAAACACCTGGAGATTGTAGTTGTCGGGAAAGCAGATTTGTGGAAGGGAATTCCACAGGTGGGAAGCGAGATAAAAGAAGCTGTTGGAGTAGAAATTACGGTTACATCTTTGTGTGAAGTCAATAAGTAGACTTGTTTTGTAAGGTCTCTAAATAGACTTGCTTGTTTTAATGAAGTTTAATCAAAGACTTTTTAAAATAGACTTGTATTTATGATGTTTACACAGAGACTAGATTTATAAAGTTCATACATTGATTTGTTTTTATGATGTCTAATGAATAGACATGTTTCTTATTTTTATGAAGGTTTAATATAGACATGTATTTTAGATTTATACATAGAGTTGTTTTTAAAGTATGCAAATAGCTTTTTTCATGATACTTAAACACAGACTGGTTTTAATGTAGTCTATACACAGACCTGTTTTATGAAGTCTATAAATAAACTTTTTTAATTTTTATGAAGTTTTAATATAGACATTTTTTAAGTCTGAAAAAAGTATTGTTTTATAAAGTTTATACAGACACTTGTTTTTATTAAATTTATACAGAGCGTTTTTTTTGTATGATGTTTTATACAGAGATTTTGTTCACGGCCTATTTAAATATATATTTTTTACATATTTTACGTATAGTTGCTTTTAGAATTATTTGTGCTTACATTTGCACATAAACTGGCCATTACTACTTTTTTACTTGCGTTTTTATGACGTATGTATATAAATACACAGACATGACAGAATTGAATAGACACCAAGATAAATTTTATTTCTGGATTGTTTTAATAACCAAGACAAATTTACATAGATTATTTGATTAAAATTGCAGATAACAATACTGGAACATGCCACGAACCAAAGGTGCAAGAGACGTATCCGAATTTCAGCGAGGGCCAACATGAAGGTGGTCTTAGTCAAAGAAAATATCTGAAAATCTTTCAATACCCCTTTCTACTGTTAATAGAGTGACCGTACAATTCACTTTTGAGGTTGAAACAAAATGTGATCAATAAACTTCTATGGCCAAGTCAGTCCCTGGATATTAACCCTATTGAACACATTTGGGGCATATTAGATCGAAAACTGAGCAAAAAGAACAGGAAGCAATCTTCTAAGCCTGAACTGTTAGGATTATTGCGTAAAACATGGCAAGAAATCCCTCAAGATGATATTCGTGAGCTCATCACTAGCATGCCTTGAATAGTATTTGCATTAAAAAAGCACAGAAGATGTCAACCAAGTATTAGTTATTAAATTCATGACCATTTATAATTACTGCATTTGTATAAATTACTTGTTTAATAAAATAATTATTTCTTTAATAAAATAATTACTTGTTTAATAAAATAAACGGTTTCTGTGAGTGTCTATTCAATTCTGTCATGTCTGTGTAGAGCCATGCAGTTTCTGGAAAGATATGAGCTATTTCTGTAACATATTAGCCAGTTACTAATTTTTAATGTTGATATATTCAGTTAGACAAGCAATTCTAAAAATTGGAAAGAGAGTTAATATGACAGGAGACAGTCTATTAGTAAGCGATCTGACTTAACAAGTTTTTCAATTGAAACTTTCTGTCCGCTATTATTTTACAAGCACTCAGTTCCACTCACTCTAACTTTTCTCAAATTTATATTTAAGAAAACATTATTAATTTATATAGACAAAATTTATTAGAAGAAAAATATCCAGTAAAATAATTAATTGTTTAATAAAATAAACAGTTTCTGTGGGAGTCTATTCAATTCTGTCATGTAAGTGCATATTTTGTAACAAGTGTGTTTAACAATATACATAGAAATTAAAGTTATAGATCGATTTCAATGGATTGCAATAGGCGTTGAAGTCGATCTATAACTTTAATTTCTCTGTATAATGTTTGTTCTTTTTCCATTTCTCTTTTCCTTTCTCTTCTTTCCATTTATCAATTGTCTATATTTTTCTTTTTCTTTCTCGATTTGGTGTTTTTTTTGAATGAGCAACGAATTGCTTTTTGTAGATTACCGGTACAAATGTCTATTGTCAATATGGACACGTGAGAGTCTGGGAAAAATTATTTTCTGGAATATTTTGAAGATTAACTGTTATTTCATTTGGGTCTGACAAATACATATAGTCATCCGCAGACAGATCTGTTATACTGTATCACAGCTCATCAGTACGTTTAGACAGCCGATTGATTTTTACCTAAGATTGAAATATATATATATATATTTTAATTCAGATACTTTAATCCAAGCGAAAAAAGCAGGAAGGTAAATTCCAAAAACCCGATCCTAATTAATATTAACAATTTGATTTTAATATTAAAAAATGATACAGGAAGAGAGCTCCATGTAAAAAAATATTACAGAGCAAATATAAATTAAAAAAGGATTAATTCAATGATGTTGGATGATCATTTCGATATGAAAATCCTCACGGGGGATAACACATCACCTCAGCAACAGAAAAATCCTTTCAGAAACTGGAGAAAAATCAGTCTAATTTTCATTTTTAAATAGATTTGCAAAGAAATTAAAAAAGAAAAGAAAAAAGAAAAAGAAAAAGAAAAAAGAAAAGATAAAACAAAATAAAATAAAATTATATATATATATATTGTAATGGTTGTTACAATGGTTTATAAAAGCATAACTTTCTTACAATACAAAATATGCGAAATAATTGAATTTTATTTTTGAGTCCTCAATTTCTCAATATAAGACGAAATCAACAATCACACAAATTCCTAAAATCAGTAAGAACTACTATTTTGGTTATTAAAGAAAATATAACCTTGATGTCGAAAGAATTTTGGGAAAAGAATATATAAACTAAAGAAATAAAGCTTTTCAAAATTAAGCAGAAATATTTGAAAGAAAATTTGCCGGGAATATTATGGGCTCAAGTTAAAAACTCCTTATTTTCAAAAAATCATGTACTCAGTTATACGAACCAGAATAATTCTTTTGTAATGTTGTGTCAAAAATACTATAATGAATAAGTTTTAAGATGTCAAGCATTTACAGAAAAATGAATAATAGCATCATGAATTCATAGATTCTTTTTCTTCTTCGTCACTTTATCTCTTCATAGCATGGGCGATCATGGCTCTCCACATTTTCATGCCCTTCGTAGCTCTTAAAAAGTTTAGCCTTTTTGTCATTTACTCAAGATCTCTTCGTAGGTTATGCTTTGTTTTCCTCTCTCATTTTTTACTTCAAACTGTCATATGTTTGTCAAATAAACCAAGCCTCTTTTTCTCATTATGTGCCCTAGAAAATTTTAACTTTCTCTCTCTTCTAGACATTAAGAATAAAAGTCTTTTTGTTTCCATTTTTTCTAAAACTTCGTAGGTGTTTATATAAACTGTCCATGATATGCTTAGCATCTGTCTACAGAACAACATTTTGTTGCTTCGTGTGACACCCTTTCGCTCGGGGTTGACTGGTTGTTGACTGGTTGTGAGGCTTGTTCTTGTCGACGGTCGTGACGACACGAGTTGTGACACTGCCACCCGGCTGGCCAGTTGGTTCGGTCACTCGCTGGTTCGGGAACGGATCCCGCTGCGATGATGTCGAAACGGTACTCGCTGTGTCGACGCTTTCGGCCGTTGATGCTGGTCGTGATGATCTCGTCCGATGATGTTGTCACAAAAAGATAGTTTTCAAGACGTCCGTTGCAACAACATGTCACTGCCCACATTTTGAATTAATATCAGAGGTCGTGTTGTGTAATTTCAGTAAAATTCAGTCCGGACACTGGTGTACACTTGTGGTTAAAAATAAACGCGGCACCAAAAATAAAAAAAAAAAAAAAGAAAAAATAAGAAAAAGAAATTAATAAAACAAATAAATAAAGTCGAACACGCCTGGAGAGTTACGAAGAATGTCTTTATATAAAAAAACAATTATTAGTCCCTGGGGCAGATAATACAGCCGTCAGATGATAATACAGTTGTCGGAATGCCGGTTTGCAACCGAGGGAGAGAGTTCGTTTAAAAATATCTGAACTTTCAATCCTTAAATAAAAATGTCTTTTCTAAGTTTTGTTAAAGTAAACAGAGTTCTTCAAATTTTCACTAAAGTCTTTTCACGTATTCATTAAATTTTCATTAAATCTTTACACATATTCTCCATAATCAGGGCTGTCATTTCTCTATGCAATTTTTTTCGGGTCCTTATCGGAGTTTAATGGAGTTTACCAAAGTCGAGCGAACGAGGAACCCGAATTTTCGATTTTCTCATGATTTAAAAAAACAATAACGTTCTTTCGGGAATCATATCGAAGGCGCATTATTCCAAATTAACTCTTTAAGTTAATCGGCGGCAGGCTTCACTCGACATTAACTCTTTAGCCATACGTTCTATGGTAGGCGACCTTACTTGACCTTACTTGACCTTACTTGACCTCCAAAAATAATCCTGACATTTTATTATGACTGTGACCGTTTCGTCAAATTTCCACCTAGTCCTAAATAACGCGTATCGTATATGACAAAGAAAGAAAACTATAATGAAAAAGAAAGAAAATTATATTTCTCTCCTTCCCTCAAATTGTCAGCTAACTTATCTATTCCCCGGATTTTACAAGTATACGATACTATTAAAATATATATTTTTTTTTACATAAGCTCACATTGCGAATTACAATAAAGCACAACCAATAACACTACTAATATTTATTCCTCTCCCTCCGCTGTATTAAACCAAACAAAAGAAAGTATGCCCGCGGGAGATAGTGTCATATCGCATCTCTTCTTAGTCTGTGAAGAGATTATCTCAGTAATGTAGTTTAAATGACGTTACGTAACTTTTCAGTACACTTTTCTTTGTTTCTATTCCGTCAAGTCTCTTCAATGCATAAAGAATATCTGATATTGCGTAAAAGGTTGTTATATTTCTCGTTAAAAGAAAAGACTGGTTTTCTTGTCCACGTGACTTTTCACGTGTTCCCGTTTATCTTTAAAAAGCTGCGTTCTTCTTTCTTTCACAAAACTGCGTTCTTGCTCTGTTCTTACTGCTACTATGAATTTGGTTGAATAAAGCCTTAGAAAAAGGTTTTTCTATTCATGTCTTCCTTTCCTACATAACAAAGGTTCAGTACTCTTTTCTTTGCTTCTGTTGCTTCAAGTTTCGTTTTCATCTTTGAGGAGATTGTCCAATATTCTCCGCCAGAGAGTAGGACTGATATTACGTAACATTTCAGTGCACTTTTCTTTGTTTCTTTTGATTTAAATTTAGTCTTCATCTACAAGAAGATTGTTATATATTCACAGCCAGTGAGATGGACTGACATTGCAAAACATTTTAGTACACTTTTCTTTGTTTCTTTTACTTCAAGCCTCTTCACTGCTACATAGAAAGACTGATATTACTTAAAAGTTCTCTATTGTTTTTTTTATTGTTGTTGGCTCAATTATCTGATTCATTCGTGAAGAGATTGTTCAGCAATCAATGCCATATTAGAGGACTGATATTACGTAACTGTTTAGTTGGATTAAAGAACGGTCACTGAATAAATTTCTACAGAAATTATATTCCTAACGATTAGTCACGTATGTGGGAAGGTTACACAGTTTTAGCATTTACTAATAAAAATGCCCACCTATCTTATATTTTAAATCACATATTTAGGAAGGACCATTTATCAAAAACAAGTCTTATTACATATTATTTCAGTTTTCTCTTTATTTTTTTTTTACACAAAAATGTTTTTTGCAGACTACCGATGTAATTCTTGTCGATAAATTGCATAAGACAAATTAACTTTGTAATTTAAGCGCTACCTATCAAGAAAAAACATTAATCGTAATAAACTTAAATATTTACATATTTTGTGTCAAGTTTGAAGTTCCTGTGATTTCATTTACTATTTAAGAGACTTTATGATAAAACTGAATTCAGTTTCAGAAATCATATTTCCTTAAAATCAATTTAATTTATCGTTAGAAACTACTTGATATATAAAAAGAAATTATTAATGATTTGATATCTTTCAATTTTATGTTTCCAAATGATAAATCTTATCAGATTAATGAATAAAAATGCATTACTTCTTCATAATTTACCTTCAATTTAACTTGTTTACGTTATGCTACGAAACTGATCAGATATGGTTGTTTCGAGAATTTTCGAAGAAATGGTGCTTGAAGGCACCGTTGGGAAAATTTGACGAAACTAACAATGGTTCTCCTGCTAAGTAGGACGCTGGGAGTGCAAGTATTTGTTAGTTTTTTAAAGCAATTATTCTAGAATATCCAGGCCAGTATACGAAAATTAACACATACACTGTTCAAAAATAAAATTGGATCGTCTACTAAAATAAGTGTATTTATTAAATTAAAGGTTTAATTAATAAAAATTATTTTATGTGCATACATTTTATATAATCGGTGTTTCGATAATAATGTTGTTTCGTCAAGCATTTGGATATGAAGTATTGTAAAAATATTTCCTAGTAATTTGTTAATAGAGTGAACGTTTCGAAATAGATATAGCTAAGATACTTGATATATTGTTGAATCCATTGTATTCATTTACGCGCAAATACCCTTGGGAAAGGTATTAATCCGTCTCTTCCTTCCAGTTACGGTTAAAATAGCAGGACAGATTGGGTTCTATAGCCTTGGTCGGCAACCAGTCTAACGCAGAAAGCAATAGCAACCTACTGCGAGATAATCTCCTGCCCAGTCAGTCATGTCTCATTCGTATGGCACTTAACTGACTGACTTGATATATTTCTGTTAGCTAAGTGTTTGTCTAAAGTTTTACGTTATATTTGCATGATAAGAAATAAATAATGTTAATAATATTGAACTTGGGTGGCTCACTAAATATGTCAATAAAATATGATGTGTACATAAATGTATATCAATTTTATAAACATATGAAAGGTTTAATGCATCTATCTATTTATTTTTATTCATTTAGTCACTTAGCAAACTAATTTCACGAATATAAACTGCAATTATACTTATATAAAGCAATAGAAAATTTGATATAGTATGATAAGATACCTTCTGAATTCATTTTCTATCAGTATGCATCTTAATCAAAATTTTTGTTGCGTACTTCTACGGTTATACAATAATAGAAACGGGCATAAGACAAGGCTGTGCTTTCTCACCGGATCTATTCAAATTATATGGTAAAACAATTCTGAAAGAAGTAAACTTCTTGCTAGGATTCATCACTAGCGGTCACAATCTCAACAATGTAAGACACGTGGATGAAACGGTACTGAGAGCAGACTCGGAAAATATAATACAGGTAGCAAGAAAAATCGGGAAGGAAGGACTGAGCATAAACTTCAAGAAAACTAAATGTATGGTCTTCACCAAAAAGAAGACTCCAAAATGCCAACTACAGGTCAGAGAAAAATAAAAAAAAGAAGTAAACAAGTTTAAATAACTGTGAATCTCTCTGGCAGTGGATTAAAAGTTAGATCTTGAGTTCCGAAGAAGCATTGACATGGCCAGGGACGCATTGCAAAAGCTAACCAGACAACTGAGAAACAAGAAATATAATTGGAAACAAAGGAAAGCGTGCTTGACTGCTATGTGATATCTTTCCTTCTGTATGGCAGTACATATTGATCGATCAACTTAAGAATGAAGGAGAGGCTCGAAGTAGCAGAAATATGGTTCTACAGAAGGATGCTGAGAATAATATGAACTGAACACATGGGCAACGATGAGGTGTTGAAGAGGATACAACGGAGAAGAAATCTCATACTTAATATCAGTAAGAGAGAGATGAGATTCCTGTGATATGTAATGAGAAAAGCTTGAGAAACTAATACTCACAGGACGGATCATAATTCTTTACATAAGGCATTGTATTCATTTGCATCTGTCTATCCGTCTTGTGAGTATTAGTTTCTCCAGGCCCGCTTTTCTCATTACATATCACAGGAACCTCATCTCTCTCTTACTGATATTAAGTATGATTTTTCTTCTCAGTTGCATCCTCTCCATATTCATTTGCACTATTTATATTGTAAGGATTTTTATCCTCATATTTGTTGTTATCTATGTTTTTGGTCGTTGTACGCACCGGCCTTCTTCAGGTGATCGGAATTTAGAACTTAACTTTTTATTTTCTTCACCGGGTTATTGCAATAATACATATAGTTGTCCTATCTTCTTGGGCGCACCTGACATTTATCTCAATGTTCTTGACAGTCTCCAATGAAAAAATTGTAACTTGATCGGTCCCGACCTAACATCTCGAATCCAGCTACTTTCACACATGCGGAATGTGGCATTCCTCTGTCTATTCTACAAATATTTTCATGGCTTCTGCTCTGACGAACTTAGCTCACTGATGACCCCTCCAAAAAATTTACTCAAGCAACAAGCTTGGCAACAAGGTCCCATCTTTTTACAGTTAAATCAACTAAATGCAGCCTTCACTTCTACTCCCGTACATTCTTTTCTCGTATTTCCGGCCTGTGGAACTCCCTTCCGTATACTTGTTTCCCTGACGGCCACAATCTCCAACATTTTAAATGCAATATCAGTTGCCATCTCTTATCCACTTGACTCCAGTCCTTTCTTCGTCCTTTCCCCATCACCTCGTGTATCTTCTTTTCATTTCTCAGTTTATCCTCGCAACTGTCTTCATACATGTATTTCCTTCCTTCTCTTGCCCTTTCTCTGACACCCCCTGTAATTGGTTCGTCTTTCTCTCCGCCCTTCTCCTGCTTAAACATTTACGCTTCTCTTATGTAGCCCCCTGCACACCAGTGGTGTTACTGACTTACTTAGGGGGAAACGATTTTAAAAAAGTTCAACAATATCACATATATTTACGTATAAAATAGTGTATCTTAAGTTGCGACATAGACGAATAAATTTGATTTTAAAATGACGTCTCTGAACCACTATTAGAATTTTTTTGATGATTCTTGAATGTCGAATTTGTTTTATAACTTTTTTTTCCTATTAAATACTTTTTGGCCTGTGGTTTTAGTAAGTACATTATGCCTGATTTAATAAAATTGGTATCAGATTTCGAAAAAGACGTTCGGTCAGTTGTTAATTGAGGTAAAGTATTTTAACTCGTCCAAAACGGATCTCTTTCTTAAAGATATCTTTGAGAGCAAAATTTATCTTTTCCCAGTATGACTGATGCTGACGTCCAGAAGAGAAACATTTTCCTTTTTATAATTGTGTGGACCCAAGTAAGGCATTTTACTGCCACTGTTGGGCATGGGGTTATATAGGAGAAATTTTATGAGAAAGAATGACTGGTTACAAGGGGTGTCAGGAAGAGGTTATGAAAAGGAAGACAATAATGAAAAAAGAGGCTGAGCGAGAGAATGCAAGTTAGTAAGACAGGAGGTGACTATTGACTTTACATTTGAATTTTTAAGAATTTAGCTGTCGGGAAAGGGTAATTGGAAGGGAATTCCACAGGCGGGATATGCGTAAAAAAAGCTGCTCGAGTAGAATTTGCGTTTACAATTTATTGGTTTCACAGTAAAAGGGTGGGACCTAGTTGCTAATCTATTTGCTCGAGGAAAGTTATAGATAGAGTGTAGCAGTGAGTTACGTTCATCGGAGCAGAAGCCATACAAGAGACACAAGGAAGCTACCTTGCGCCTGTGAGAAAGTGACAGTATCTTGGCTGCCAGGTCGGGACAGATCACATTACAGATTCTCCGTTGGATTTTGTCAAGGACACCTAGGTGGATAGCAGGGTCACCCGACCAGATATGGCAGCAATATTCAATGCACGAACGGATGCTCATCGCATATTTTTTGTATATCATTTTTCACTGACTTTAAAAGAGAAAAACTAAATAAATATTGAAAAATATTGTATCAATTGCTAGTAATTCTGCAGGGGCATTTTTTCATTGTGCCATATCAGGCAATTTTCTCCCCAGTATCCATCCTGATACACTTACAAATCTATCGATGTGTATATTAAATACTAGCAGTATAGCCCGGCGTTGCTTGGATGTAATGAAAGCTTTAAAATTAATGCATGGTCCTGGAGCTCAGACTCTTTGGACGTTGGCACGAAAGACTAAAAAGCAATAGTTGTTTCCAGTTAAAGCGAAACCGTAGACTGAAAGAAAAATGAATGGATATAAGTCAAATTTTGATTTCCTGGTATCGATATTAAATAAATTATTTTCATCGTAAACTGAATTTTGAAGGCTAAATAAGTCCTCTGAGTAAATGGTATCATGGCTGAGACTAAGAACTACAATTATACCTACTTAGAGCCAAACCTGAAGCAAGAACTAAAATAAAAGGGATAAAAAATTACAGACATACAGGCAGATAAACAGACACACACACAAACATCTTGCTTTTGAAATATATATATTACCGTTTTTCTGCACTATTGTAAGAATTGCAACCTTGAAACTTCTGAATATCGTTTCTTATGTTTTTGTCTATGAGTGTATCAAATTTGATTAAAATCGGACCATTCCTTCTATAACCCGATTTTTTATATTTATCGCAGGTACCTTGACACAACACCTAGTAGAACACTCACAGACGCTTATAGTACAACTGCGTTAATCTTCAAGAAAATCGGTTCAGCCGTTTCGGAGGTTTTAGGTAACGGACACACACAGACAGGCAGACACACACACATACACACAGACAGGCAAAGTTTCATTTATAAGTAAGTTTTAGATTTCTACGTCATCAGATCTTCTGCGACGTCTATAAATCTTGAGATTCTTGACAACATCTAAACAAGGGTCTGTAACGTTGTAACCTACATTCGGATGACTGGTATTTATTTTAATTGATTTTCAAGGTGAGAAAAGATTTCTCTAGAAGACAGAGAATACAGTTATTTTTGTCAGGAAAAGTAGCCAAAGTGTTAAATTTGGAAAATACAGATTTAAAGATACAAAGAGTGCAAAGAGCTTTTGCTGTAAGCAAATTTATCAAAGCTAAGTGTAATTAACATTTTGTCAATGGGTTTTGACGATTTGTGACCCTAGGTCAAATTTCGGCTTTCACAATTTCTTGTTTACTGACTACCAGGACGGCTGGTAGAAACAGGCAGATCATAACAGAGTAAGCTTCTCCTCTTCCATTGGAAGTCGAAATGGTTAAATGATATGACTTACCTGTAGAGATGGTAAGCCATATATAGGGAGGGGGGAAATAGAAATACCGTCCTAACCTTCAACATCCCGATTTTGTGTGTTTTTAATAAAACTAGGGTGGAAAACAAAATTCAGTGAGACGAGAACCAGAGATGAATTGATGCGGTGAAACTAAAATTGTCTACCACCAGAGAAATTGCAAGAGACGGTCCAGCCAAATTCGACGAGCGGCAAATTGAACAAGCCATTGTACAATGGAAATAATAGATCAAGAATATTAGCGTGCTAATGAAATACCAGCCAACTGAACATTTAGTTTTGACTTGCTTATAATTTTGTATCTATTCGATATATATATATATATATATACACCGTGGCGTGGCAGTCTTAAATCTGGTTTTCAATATATACTGTTTCTGCGCGTATCTGGGGTGACCTAGTCGAGTAATGACAAGATATCCTGCTTTGGACGATCCGATATTAACAATACACGTGGGCGGAACCGACCGAAGGTCATGAAATTCGGCTGGACTCATCCAGAGGTCGTGTAATATCGTTATCGGTTCGGACCTGGCATCTTGATTTCTATTCATTTTTCCTCCATCCTGATGTAGCTTCCCTGTATCTTTTTATGAATATTTTAATGGCAATTGTTTTAATAAAATTTCCTCTTTAGCTTATCGATCACATGAATAGAATCATAACACTGGATTGTCGACTAGATCACATAAGTTAGTTAAGTGCCATACGTGATACACGCTTTGAGCGATCATGTCTCGAAAGCGACATGACTGACTGGGCAGAAGATTATCCCGCAGTAGGATGCCATTGATTTCTGCGGTAGACTGGTTGCTGATTAAGGCTACAGAACCCAATCTGTCCTATTATTATTTTTTTTTAATCATTTCACCCCGAGCAAGGCGGAAACGCCACTGATGTGCAAGGGGTTACATAAATGTAAAAAGATGAATTAGAAAAGAGTGAGGAGTACAAACTAGTTAGAAAGGAACAATAGAAAGCAGGTGCGATGACAGATACATAGGTGGAGAGAAAGGGAAAGTTATACAGGGGTGGGGAGAGAGCTAGAGTCCAATGGTTAGTAGATGAGTATTGACATTGCATTTAAATTTCTGGAGGATTGTAGCCGTCAGGAAAGCAAGAATACGTGAGCAAGTTCCACAGGCGGGAAGTGCGAGAGAAGAAGCTGAAGGAGTAGAATTGTCGTCTGCATTTGGCTAACCTGACTGTGAATGGGTGGGACCCAGTTGCCAGTCTGGTTGCACGAGTAAACACCTGTTGAAAAGGCATCAGTGACTTAAGCTCGTCCGAGTAGAAGCCATGAAAGTATTTATAGAACAGACAAAGGGAGGCCACATTCCAGAACTTGAGGGAAGAGATTGATTAATGTTTTTTCCCAAGGGTATTTGGGCGTAAGTGAATGCAAGGAATTCGACTGGATTTCGAACTCGGCTTCCTGATTTCTCGTTCCGAGCCGATATCCACTGCACCACGACGCACATCATTCTACTCTAATAGTTTCTTTTTACCGTTTTTTACCGTGGAACACGTTTTACATTTCTTGCTTCCATGCCACTTACAGTTAAAACATAATAAATGCAACTTCGTGATATATATTCTTTTATTTCCTATTCTACTCATTATCGTTTTCATACTGCCTGCCTTCCTTGCATCTTACTGACATTATTAACTTGCTCGGAGGAAAATGATTTTGCTCTCATTACGATTGATCTCTCTAGGGAGAAAAATTTAAAAAAAAACAAAAAAACAATTACCACTTCCACAAATTATGCATTATTCCTCAGTAATGAATTGAGTTCTTTCGGTGACTGGCGTCTGTATACTCCGCTTATATACAACACGCTAAAATTTCCCTTCTCTGATTCCATACGCCTATGGATTAGGGGTTAGCGACTCCGGCTGACATCAAATCAATCGATTTTCAATCCCGGCCAGAAGCAAGTGAAAGTCTAGCCACACTGATGAGCGAAACGGGCTTGTATATGGATGAGGAATATATATATATATATATATATATATATATATATATATATATATTTGTGTGTGTGAGTTTTACTAATTTGATGTCAGTATGGATTGATTGCAGATTTATTGATTGGTTTTCTAATGTTTATCAACGCTTTACTGTTTATTCAATGCCAGAAAATGTTTTTTAGATTGTAAGAATTTTCAATTTTTTTGAGGTGAGCCTGATTGATTCGTTTCTTACAGTTTATCAAATCTTTATTGCTTATTTAAAGCAAACACATATTTTTTTTTAGATTGTAAAAATGCTCATCTTTTTAGATGATCTTCATTAAATCATCTTTTACAGTTTATTAACCCTTTGCTGGTTATTTAAAGCCGGGAAATATTTTTTAGAATGTAAGAATTTGTTTCTTTTAGCTAATGATTGTTTAATGGTAGCTGTTTTACCAATAGACACATACTTTTGAGAAGAGAGAGAGAGATTCGTATTTGTAAGGCTTATTAGGGTGTAAGTAATAATAATGAAGTTAACGGGAATTGGAACGCAAATAACGAATTCGAGCTCTTTTCCTTTACATCACTCGCACATCCAAACTTACAGATCCTGATATTCCCAAACAGTCACCAATCTAAGTACTGACAAGAGGCGAGCTTGCTTAACTTCGGTGTTTTAACGTGATTTGACTGTAAGCCTTGAGTCAGATAATACTTTCTCTAGATAAAAAGCACATAAAATATTAGCTCTTACATGTAAAATTCACAACAATAATGCTATCTTCAATTCAGCCTCGTTCGAATTACACTATTTAAAAGGTTTCCTCTAAAATTAGTTTAAATATCATTTTTGTCTTTATTTTCCAAATTTATATAAATTTCTTTCGGAGACATTTTTCTTCCTCTTCGCTTCTAAAATAAACATTAGAAAACCAAGTCTTTAAGAATTCTCACAAAAATCTTTGGTAGTGAAACGAACATTGTTTCTGTGCGAAACGCAATTTTGTCATAAGCGAGTCCCAATACATTTCATCACAATAGGCACCCACCCGTGAAAAAAAAATTTCATTAAGAGAATGGCTAAGATTTACCACCAACATATCAACATAGATTACACATGGCAGAATAAAAGAGATCATGGTTTTGACTTTCTATTCATTGATCCGATGATGACAGTTAAGGAGAAAGTAATGTTCGGTGTAGAATGACCTTTTCTTGAAAATATAATACTTGCCTTACTGCTTATCACCATAGACTGTCAAAGAAAGAAATCAATGTATTTATCCAGCTATGAATAAATCACCATTATTGATACTTAAGACTAGGCCTTCGACTCCTCAGTTTACATATATCTATATGTTTCAAATTATCAAGTATATATATATATATATATATATATATATATATATAGATAGATAGATAGATAGATAGATAGATAGATAGATGTCTCTGTGTGTGTATATGTGTGTATATATATAGTACTGTGCAAAGGTATTAGGACAAGAAATATTTGATCTTTTATGAGGCATATTGACAGAAAATAAACAATTTAATTAAAGCAACTTTATTTGATTTACTCAACAAATGCTTTAACAAGAAAAATATTTGTTACAAAATAAATTTAATACTTAGTATAATAGCCTTTTATTTGATCACAGCCTTCATTTTGTCAGACATTGAAA
This sequence comes from Ascarosepion bandense, assembly GCA_037127315.1. Classification (NCBI taxonomy): domain Eukaryota; kingdom Metazoa; phylum Mollusca; class Cephalopoda; order Sepiida; family Sepiidae; genus Ascarosepion; species Ascarosepion bandense. The sequence continues at coordinate 424,592 of JBBBDQ010001269.1, read as the reverse complement.
TCACAAGCTTCTTCAATATATGTAATGTTATCTCCTGCTAAGCAGCTTGTATTTGTTCCCAAAGTGTGTTTTGCAAAGTAACATTAGATTTATCAATATTTTATCCAAAATATCCCATAGATGTTTAATATAGTAGTTTCAAAATAACTTGTTTAATAGAAAATAGGAAAAACTAAATATAACTACTTTTTAATACGTTTTCACACCTAGTTTTAAATAATCAATATTTATTAGTAATTTACTTGGTATTTCACCATGTATTTGAATTTCAGTGAGGTTTTTAAAAAAATCACCCCTGTCGTAATATTTTTGCACACTACCGGTAGTGTGTAAAAGCGTTTGGACAGGGGTGATTTTAAACTTTATTTTGATGCCTCATAAAAGATAAAATAGTTCTAGTCCTAATACATTTGCACAGTACTGTATATATATATATATATATATGTGTGTGTGTGAGTGTGTGTGTGTGTGCGTGTGTGTGTGTGTGTATATGTATACACACACACACACACACACACACACACACACATATATATATATATATATATATATATTGTAATTTTGTTATTACAGTGATTTATAACAGCATAAAATCACTACGATTATTATTTAAGGTGTCTTTGAGCAAATGAAACATTTATGACTCCGCGACAATCATACATCTTCTCTCCTTGTGGCCTGATGCTATAGAATAACAAAGAACGATGACAAATAACACAAACCACAGACACAAACCACTGCATCCTTACGTACATCAATTTAAAAAAAAAAACATATTCTCCAACGTACTTGTTGCTGAAACCATGGACATGAACATTAACTACCGTATATAAATATACTTCAATACCAACACTCGTAATTACTCCTCATATTCACTTGAAACTCCTGCTCGAATGCACCACCCAAACCCTCTTGGTCTATACTTTTCTAACTTTTACATGTCATAAGTAGAAAACATTTTTTAAAAAATACCAAACCCACAATATACGACCGCTACGTAGATGATATTTTCTTTTTTACTCAAAACAAGAATGAAATCGATAATTTTAAAATGCATTCGAAAAAAAATTCAGTTCTTAACTTTGTTGGTAAAATTCGCCATAAGTACAGGGATCAGTTTATGTTAAATTTGTAGATATTTTTAGATTTATCGGATTTATCCCAAATGTTCATAGAGTTATTAATGTTTTTAATGTATTTTTCTAAAATCATTTGGAAGGAGTTAGAATGTGTTTCAACTTTCATCATGAACGCAATACTAAACAAGTATTTTCACAAGTTTACTTCCGGTATGAGAACTTTCTTCATTTTACGGTCTGCTGGGGTTGAAAATGCATGTCTTTAACAGGCATGTTGAAAGAGCTATCCCCCAAATGTAATTCGAATTTACAGATGAAATAAAGTAAATATTATCATATATATCTGATTATAAATATATATCTACTGCATAGATGCTATAAAAAGAGTAGATATATGCTTTCTATACTGGGTGTGTCTGTGTGTTAGAGTGCTTAGAGAGCCCGTTCTCTGTACACGATACCTGAGTTTGAAATATACTATGTTCAATTTGTCAGATCACGTATTAATATATGCCTGGGGAGAAATTCTCAGCTCGTGACCTTTCAGAAAACCTTGTAAACCATAGCAGGGGTTAATACAAGCTTTGTCATTGCTATTGGCTGTAGGTAACTGTTATATCGCGGGAATGATATAAACAACACGGTGAATTCCAAGTTGAAAGATTTGCACAACACATAAAGAGTAAGCAAAAAACAGAATTTATTGTACGGGAAAGTACAATTAACAGAGAGTTCCATAAAATAGTAAGTCAAGACGGAATTGAAGCGGAAGTCGTCTTGTACTTTACTTTTTAATTTCATCGGCAAGTCAACTGTCGGGGGTGATAGGATGTTCCATTTACACACATACCCCTGAGCTAAACTCTTCCCTAGAGTTTTGCTTTTAATATTTTTTCTCATGGATTTGGACATAGGCGGTTAACACCTTTTCTCTTCCTATCACTTTTTCTCCTCACATTTCAAGTTGGTATTCCTTAAGATTTTGTAGAATCACCGAATCTTCGACGGCCAATGTTATTTTTCCCTTGTGAGTTCTTTCCGAATATTCATCGCCATACACAGATATTTTCTTTATATATATATATATATATATATATATATATATATATATATATATATATAGGTACAGATATAGTTATTTTATGGATAGACATCATCTGAAATTTACACAAACAAACACATAGGCACTTTCTCACTCTCTGTCCCTCCATCCACACACGCACACACACACACGTATATATATATATATATATATATATATATATAAATATATATAAACTTATTTATAAATGGAACTTCGTGTGTGTGTTTGCGTGTGTGTGTATGTGTGCGTGTGTGTCCGTTACCTATAGACTCCGAAACGGCTGAACCAATCTTACATCCATTCATTTTTCTTTCAGTGTACGGTTTCTCTTTAACAGGAAACAACTATTGCTTTTTAGTCTTTCGTGCCAACGTCCAAAGAGTCTGAGCTCTTGGACCATGGACTAGTTTTGAAGCTTTCATTACACCCGGGCAACGCCGGGTTATACTGCTAGTTCTATATAGGTTTATTTCGTGTTCATGGGTGCACCTAATTTTGTCCATGTTCCGTATATATAGGGGCACCTCATATAATTATGGTTACATGTGTGATTATTTTTTTTTAATCGTATCACCCCGAGCAAGGTGGTAATGTCACTGATGTGCAGGGGGCTACGTAATAGTGAAAAGATTGGAAAAGATAAAGCCGGAAACCACATCCTAAACAGGGAACCTCTTAACCTGTTCAAGAGACGTGGGTGGAGTGTGATCCGGGCTATAGATAGATCTATCTACTCCAATTGAAAAAAAAGACAAAGTGAGAAGATTAGAAAAGAGAAAGCCGGAAACCACATCATAAACAGGGAACAATGGATGAGCCTCTTAACCTGTTCAATAGACGTGGGTGGAGTGTGAACCGGGCGACAGATAGATCTATGTACTCCAATTGAAAAAAAAAACAAAGCGAGAAGACTGGAAAAGAGAAAGCCGGAAACCACATCCTAAACAGGGAACAAGGGATGAGCCTCTCAACCTGTTCAATTGACATGGGTTGAGTGTGAACCGGGCAATAGATAGATCTATCTACTCCAATTGATGCATATGTATTACTTTTGAAATATTCCGTTTATAAGGGAGCACTGAATTATATGTATGTTTCATGTTTTAAACTTCACATAATCGTATATATATATATATATATATATGTTTTTCGTATATCTGTGAGCACCTGATTATATGTATGGATTCAAGATGTAGTCGATTGTACGCTCCTGAATTGATTATACCCTCATGTCTTGATTAGTATACACATGCATGTATATGTTGACTTCAAAATCCGAATGATATATGCCAGTATATGTATGTAACGTTTGTTATGGTGTATAGAATGTGAAATATACCACTTTGTTTTGGGGAAATTGTGGACATGTGTGTATATATGCTAAATTCACCAGATAATTTTCATTCCAACTTCATCACCCGATGAGAAGCACGTAAAAAAAAAGATTAGTTTCGAAACGCGAACATTTTTCTGTAGTGATACTATGAATTTATAAACCTTTGTAACAACTATTGCAATATAACGCTCTGCGTTTGTATCGAGCACTCTATATAAAAGTAAATGAATGAACAGTAGGTAAAAAAACCTACAAGTTCCACAACTTTGTTACAATATATATATATATATATATATATATATATATGAACCAGGAATAAATTTTAAATAGACTAATGACGGATTAATAGACTACGATTTCAGGGGATGTAGGCTTTTTTAAAAATCTTATTATATTTAAAATTTTTAACAATGCATCCCCATGCGTTTTGTAATTATTTTTATATCTATGTAACCGTTTTGTTTGTTTTGCTTTTGTTTTTTAGTTTTATAAAATTTTACTGATCCGTATACAGAGATTTTAGTTAAAGGTTTGCATTGAATTCCGATTCCTTCATCTTTTTGTTTAGTCACTTCTTTGATATCTGGAATCTAAGTGTATAACATGTGTGTTATTTTCCTTATTTATAATGGACACAAATTTTGTAATGGAAAGAGGTTTTCAAAGAGGGGAAAATGTCGGTAATCTGCCGGAAAAGAACGTCTAAGAGTTTTAAATGGCAAGCTAGGGCTTAGTTGTTTTTCACTTGATTCAAATATGGACAAGAATAAATTGATTTTCAACAGAGATATAAATACAATGTAAGTATATGTTGAAATAGATTAAAGAAGCTTATTGTATATAAATAAGTCAAAAAGCTTAATCAAATAATTTATATGCATTTATAATATGGAAAAGTGAGAAAGAACTATAGATAGAACTTGTATCCGCTTGAGCGATCGAGCAAACCAGAGAGAGAGAGAGAGAGAGAGAGACAGAGACAGAGACAGAGACAGAGTGTGTGTGTGTGTGTAATTGATAGATAGATAGATAGATAGATAGATAGATAAGAAAAGACTGAGATAGATAGATAGATAGATAGATAGATAGATAGATAATGAACAGACTGAGATAGATAGATAGATAGATAGATAGATAGATAGATAGATAGATAGATAGAAACAGAATTCAACATAGATAGATAGATAGATAGATAGATAGATAGATAGATAGATAGATAATTAACAGCATGAGATAGATAGATAGATAGATAGATAGATAGATAGATAGATAGATAGATAGATAGATAAGAAAAGACTGAGATAGATAGATAGATAGATAGATAGATAGATAATGAACAGACTGAGATAGATAGATAGATAGATAGATAGATAGATAGATAGATAGATAGATAGATTGATAGATAGATAGATAGAAACAGAATTCAACATAGATAGATAGATAGATAGATAGATAGATAGATAGATAGATAGATAGATAGGCAAGCAGGCAAGCCTTCCTATCATGACATACCAAAAAATACTTTCATATACTTAGCCAACGTTATGCTTCAGGTATCCGATCGTCTCTCACTGTCACAACGAGTCAACCGAGCAGAAATGATTCCCTGGTAAATCGGCTTTCTGTTTCTCCATTGCTTATATAACTTCTGTTCGCCTCTATTCTTGCAGATTTTTTGTTCACCCAACCATGTAAGAAAGCTTCATCTGCTTGACTTTGCTAATTCCTGTCTCGTCTTTTATTACAAAAAAAAAAAAAAAAAGCAAATAGAATGTATGTCGCAGTCACATGTTAGAAAGTAAAATCCTTTTTTCACCCGATTCGTGCTCCTATTGATAACGTGGTTTTTGCTGGAATATTTTAATTCGATATTTAAATATCTTCCTTGAAGTAAGAGAATATTAAAAAAAAATTATATCATTTTAAAATATGACAGACCCTGAGTTAAAATATTATCATGAATGCATACTGAGACATATGATTCTGTTTCTATTTATTTGATACTAGCAGTATAACCCGGCGTTGCTCGGGTGTAATGAATGCTTTACAACTAATCCATGGTTCTGGAGCTCAGAATCTTTGGACGTTGGCACGAAAAAGTAAAAAGCAATAGTTGTTTCCAGTTAAAGCGAAACAGAAGACTGAAAAAAAAAATGAATGAATATCGTTTCTTATATCTTTGTCTATGAGTGTATCAAATTTGATTAAAATCGGACCACTCCTTCTATATCCGATTTTTTCAATTATCGATTTTCGATATTTATCTGGGATACCTCGACACAAAACCTAGCTAAGAACACTCGCAGACGCTTATAGTACAACCGTGTAAAATTTAAAGAAAATTGATTCAGCCGTTTCGAAGTCACACACACACACAGACAAAGTTTCATTTATAAATAAGTTTAGATAACGTCGTATTCGAACATACAAATATTATGAAGAATAGAAATTTCATATTTTTGTTTGAAAGCTGGCAAATCTAGCAAGAAAATCCACGTTTGTTATCAACATTTGAAAAGTAATAATTATTTTTATTCACCCAAATTCAATCGTAACTAATTGAAACCGTCCATAACTAATGATTTTATCAACATATATACAACGTACACCAAAAGAATTATTACAGATTTCAGGAAAGGAACAAGTTGTATAGATATTGTAATACTAAATGTATAGAGATATCACAAGATTAATACAAGATATATTTAGACACTACAGTCACAAGAAAAGTAGCAACTTTTAGCTTCCAGACATTTATTAATACGTTGATGTATGCGGATGTGAGTTGTGGTACCGAGTTCGAATTCCAGTTGAATTCCTTGCATTCACTTACGCACAAAAACCCTTGGGAAAGGTATTAATCCGTCTCTTCCCTCCAGTTATGGGTTAAATAATAGGACAGAGTGTGTTCTATAGCCTTGTCTAGCAACCAATCTACCGCAGAAAACAATGGCAACATACTGTGGGATAATCTTCTATCCAGTCAATCATGTCTCTTTAGAGACATGATCACCTAAAGCGTGTATTACGTATATCACTTAACTGACTGACTGAATATAATAGTTGGAAACATGATTAAGTCTTTTAAAGTGGGGTTCAGTTTTCTATTTTTATGAAGCAATAAACTAATCACCCACTAATTACTACTTATTAATATAATACGTATCTTCTCCCTCTAGATATGTGTCAAACAACAGGATAGATTGGGTTCTATTGCTTTGGCTGGCAAATCGTCCACTTTGGAAATCACTCGCAACCTACTGCGGGATAATCTTCTGCCCAATCAGTCATGTCTCTTTCGAGACATGATCACCCAATGCGTGTATCACGTATGGCACTGAACTGATTGACTGAATATAATAGTTGGAATCATGATTTAGACTTCTACTGGTCAAAAAGTGGGGGATTGGTTTTCTATTGTTATGAAATAATAAACTGATCCCCCACTAATTACGACTTAATAATATAATAAATCTCTTCTCCCTCTAGTTATGAGTCAAATAATAGGACAGATTGGGTTCTATAGCCTTGGTCGGCAACCAATCTACCGCAGAAATCAATGGCAACCTACTGCGGGATAATCTTCTGCCCACTCAGTCATATCTAATTCGAGACATGATCGCCCAAAGCGTATATAACCTATGACATTTAACTGACTATTTGGGCAAAATTGGTTAAAGTGTCTAGTAGGGTTGCTGCACATCTATTTTCAATTTCTTGTCGAGGGGCACATTTTGCATTCGATTTTCTGCGATAGACAGCATCTTGTATTTCTTGTTGACGCTTCAGCCATGAAGTTAATGTCATTTGTCGAGAAAATATTGTACTCCAGTAAACTTTTTTATCGCAACTTGATAGAACTACGAAAGACAAGATTTTTCCTTTCCCGAAGTGTCTATACATTTTTGGCGGACTCTATGTATGTTGGTAATAAAATTCCAATCAAAAACGTCCCTCTCAGAATAAAATCCAGTTGTTTTTAAATCTTTCTTTTCTGTTTAGTTGGTTCTCTTCGTCTTTTTGCAAGTTTTGTTTTTTTCGTTTTTGTGTGTATATTTTAAGTGAAACACTTCAAAATAATATGGGCCTCATATAAACAGATTCTAAGGTGACAGACAAAATTAAAATAACCACTCTTAGAAATATAAACATTTTCTCATCATCCTTCGTAAAACCCATGGCAAATTCTAGGAATTATTTCGATACAAAAAAAGTCTATGTAATGACTCGCTGAATAATGTCTGGAGATTATGATAATAAGAATAAGAATGAAACCGACAACAGATTTTAGATTTGTTTTTATGACTTATCGGCCAATTTTGATTCATTTAAAAGCTAACCATACATCTTTAATGTGAGAATAATGCTTTGTTTTGTAGGTAAGTATTTTATAATAATGTTTTAGATATAATAATGATTTTCATACATAAGTCTTATTTTTTATCACCTACTAAGCTTTTTGTTAATCAATTCACCTCCAAGCAAAGCAATAAAGCAACTAATACGCAAGTGTTTACTGAGAGTGTGTTGTGGGATTCTCCCTTTTTCTAAAGATGGACTCGTCCAGAGTATACTTATACTACTGCTATAGAAGCGAGAAGGAGACAAGACCGTTTTCCCACAGAGAGTTAGCCGGAGAATACATTAACAGTTAGTACACAGTAGTTCATAGTTGGTTCTGTGCTCAACTCACCGGAAGATTATTATGCAGTACTCATCAGCTTCCGATGCGTACATACTCAATAAATTAGGGCTTCACTTCCAGAGACTTGTACAAATATTTTTACAAACCCGTATTCCTGGACTACTAATCGTCATTCAAGTCTGTTTCCTTGCGTTAATACACTTATTTTTCTATCTCAATTATTGGTCGTTGCTCATTTATTTGTGTAGACCCCATTTCCGGGATCCACAACAGAGAGAAAAAATAAAAAGATTTTAGAAGATATCAGAAATACAATTCTATACCGGAAAATCAAACCTATACCGGACGCCAAGACCTAAACAGGAATCAAGGGATAAAATTCTACGCCTGTTCAAAAGACGAGTGAGGTGTGAACCTGATGATAGATTCACACTTTTCCTATTAGTATTCATGCGTAGGCAGATGTAATGAACTCGATTAGATTTCGAATTTGGTTTTCTGCTTTCTCATTCCGATTAGCTCTCCAAACTGTTTAATTACTGCCTTTCTGCTTCCTGCTTTTCTGCATGCTGGAAGTTCTCCTCAGTCGTTCCTGTATTTAAGAATTGTGGTGAACCCTCGGACCCATCCAACTATCGTCCTATCAGTCTTCTACCGATATTCGGGAAAGTATTTGAGGCCATAATCAGTGCTGAAATAGTTCAAAATCTTACTGCCCACAAACTCTTCTTTGACAGGCAATGTGGTTTCCGCTTTGTCAGGTCCACGGCCAACTTGCTAACAACCGTAATGGAGTACATGCTCCAGGCCCTTGATGAGTCTGACGAGACTCGTGCGGTTGCTCTGGACATCTCCAAGACTTTTGACAGAGTTTGGCACTCTGGCCTCCTATGCAAACTACGGGGTTACGGTATTACCGGTAGTCTGCTTGACCTAATCCAATCTTTTTTAAATAACCGCAAAAGGAAGGCCGTTTTGAATGGGAATTCCTCTTCATCCTACAGCACGAATGCTGGTGTCCCACGGGGCTCTATCCTGGGCCTGACGCTCTTTCTTATTTTCATCAACGACCTCCCAGATGAGATCAGTTCCCAAGTAGGCATCTACGCAGATGACACCACAATATACTCCCGCACCGGTAGGAAACCTGTCGTGGAGGACATACATAATCTCGCTGCTAACCTTGAACGGGATCTACACTCTGTGGTGAATTGGGGCAAGAAGTGGATTGTCAACTTCAATGCGTCTAAGACCAAGCTGTTGTCTGTCAACCATCACAGGCAACCTCTCCTGCCTCCCATAAGCATGGACCAAGCGATTCTCCCTGAGAGCAACACACTACGCCTCCTCGGCCTTACCCTCTTCTCAGACCTCAAATGGAACCACTATATTGATTCCATAGCTAAATCTACTGCTAAGAAGGTTGGGTCATTATGCCGATCCAGGATGTTTTTTCCACCTGAATCCATCCTGCATATATACAAGTCAACCATCCGTCCGTGCATGGAGTACTGCTGCCATTTTTGGTCAGGTGCCCCTGCCGTTCTCCTCAGTGTTCTCGACAGGCTCCAAAGGAGAGTCTGTAATGTGATAGGTACTGATCTGGCGGCTCGACTTCAGCCACTTCCCCAACCGTCGAAATGTGGCCTCTCTTTGTCTGTTCTATAAATACTTTCATGGCTTCTGCTCGGACGAACTTAAGTCACTGGTGCCTCCTCAACAGGTGTTTACTCGTGCAACCAGACTGGCAACTGGGTCCCACCCATTCACAGTCAGGTGAGCCAAATGCAGACGACAATTCTACTCCTGCAACTTCTCCACTCGTACTTCCCGCCTGTGGAACTCGCTCTCATATTCTTGCTTTCCTGACGGCTACAACCTCCAGAAATTTAAATGCAATGTCAATACTCATCTATTAACCACTGGACTCTAGCTCTCTCCCCACCCCCGTATAACCTTCCCTTTCTTTCCACCTATGTATCTGTCATTGCACCTGCATTCTCAGCTTTCTATTGCTCCTTTCTAACTAGTTTGTACTCATCACTCTTTTCTACTTAAACATTTTACAGTTATGTAGCCCCCAGCTCATCAGTGGCATTTCTGCCTTGCTCGGGGTGAAATGATTAAAATAAAATAAAAATTACGCTATCTGTATATCAACTTAACAGTATAATGTAATTAGTATAACCTAATTCTATAGACACCAAATAATAAGTGGCACATATGCCTGCTCAATATCGTAATAAATGGCGGGAAATATATAATGTTAATCTGAAATCTAAAGAATAAGTAAACACTATAGTCAACTATACATTAGTCAACATGTTCACTGCATAAAGATATGTGAAAATTTGAGAAATGTCTAATGTACATTTTCCCCGTTATATGTTTTTACTCAAGCCCATATCATTAGCTCCAAACATAAATTAATTTGTAGTGTAGGGAGCTGGTTAATGTTTCTTTGATTCGACTTAACGGAACTCCCTACAGCTTACAAGTTTATGTAGATTTGTCATCAGAATGTTTTCATCAGAAGGTTGGTTGTTGGCAGGTGGGAATACATTGGAATTGTGTGCAATAGCGTCAGAAGAATAAAATATATATTTTGCATTTTAAATAGAAATTTATTAAAGGGAAAGACTAACATAAGCTGTAGGATTTAATGTTCAATTAGAAACATTATTAAGAGGTTAAGAGTAGAGTTCGTACAAAATGTTCGTAGTAGTGATTGTTGAAATAGATAAGAAGAAAGAGAAAGAGGACAATGTTCGGGTCGCTTGAAGTTTGAAGTTACATTTTAGATGTTTCGTCTCTCTTTCGCTGCGTCCATTTCTCTGACTCTTGTCTGACGGCGAGGTCATTTATATAGTCTTTTTGAATTTAGCACTGGATCGCCAAGTCCTTCCAAGTTTTACAAGCCGCTCCCAATTGGTCAAAAATCATTTTAGCACCTACTTGCAAAATCTGGTTTCGACAAGCAGATGTTCAGGCTTTTTTCTATTTGGAAAAACCAGGATTTCACACGTCATGGTGAATTTTTGTAAAACTGAAGAAGAACTTGATTTAAATTAATTTCTTATCCGCAACAAATCTTCTTTCTATGATTTTTGCTGTGTACCGGACACTGTCTATTGTAAACGGTAACGCCTTGAACAATATTTTCGGATAGTAAATTGTTTTTGTCAGTGTATAATTTTATAACAGACTTTCTTGATTTTTCACTAAGCAGCAAATGTGTAAACCAGGGTAAACCAGTCTGTTACAGAATAAGGGAGATCTATCCAACATTTCACTTACCACTGTAACTCTGTTGAATTGTGATTGGCTGAAGGAACACATTTAATTATGAGTCTTTTCAATACTAATCCAAAACATGACGAAACCACATTTCCTCTTTGTATTATTATTATTATTAATAATCCCATGACCAGTTGAAGATATAAAATCGATACGCAACTGAGCATCAGACCAGCTTCCTGTCCATGTCTTAGTTACTTGCCAATGTCTGAGACTCAGTGAATATTCTTTCAGTCCACTCAGTGACATTATCAGTAAATGTTTGTCTCTCTCTGCCTATTCTCTTGCCTATAGTGATATCATGTAAGATACAGGTGGAAGTATTTGTGACTCATATGACATGTTCCTTATAATTCCAGCTTTCTCCGTGACTGTAGTTCTGAGGTCATTCAACGAATAAGTTTCTGGTTTGATGTTGTTCCATACTGCTTAATTTTTTTATTATGCATTATACATAAGAGATGCCGAGGATGGTTTTAAGGTATCTTTTGGATAATAAATTTAATTTTTACTCTAATTATGCTGCTAATCTCTAAGAATTAAAATATGAACAGAAAGATTCAAAAGTTCAAGACACACAACAATGTGTTATTTGATTTGAGCAGGTGTTCTCGCCCTACAAGCTAGTTCTTAGTTTTGTATTAATTGTTACTGTTTTGCGCTGTTTTTGAAATTATTTCTATTTTGAAAACCACTTTGCTAGTAATCGCGCCAATATATTTTAACTGTTTCATTACATGAACTTTTGACCACAGATTTTCTACAGATTTTATACTTATTGTTCAGTAGCTTATTTTTCGGCATCATTTATCTCTTTGATGCCGAAAAATTTATCTCTTTGGGGGATGTGTGTTGTGGTGCAGTGGATATCGGCTCGGAACAAGAAATCGGGGAGCCGAGTTCGAATTCCAGCTGAATCCTATTGTATTCACTTACGCGCAAATACCCTTGGGAAAGGTATTAATCCGTCTCTTCCTTCCAGTTATGGGTTAAATAACAGGACAGATTGGGTTCTATAGCCTTGGTCGGCAACTAGTCTACCGCAGAAAGCAATGGCAACCTACTGCGGGATAATCTTCTGCCCAGTCAGTCATGTCTCGAAAGAGACATGATCGCCCAAGCGTGTATCACGTATGGCACTTGACTCTTTGTCTTATAGGAAGGATTTTGTTTTTTATCCAGGTTCATAATCACAAAGTTTCACTTTTTTGACAGATCGACGAACTTGTCTGGAAATAACAAACTAAAAGCCATATCAAATTTGATTTATTTGACTTTTAAATTTTTTTATGGAAATATTTCTTTTTATTTTACAATGAGCGCCATTTTCTTAAAAATGCTCTCAAATTAGCAGTATTTATTTAATTGTTGCGTATTACAATAATAAGTTTATACCGAAATGTAAACTAGAAAAATCAAAATGAAGAACGCATTGTATAAAATATTTATCCCATATAGTAATATGAATATTTAACAGACGTTAAACTTGAGAAAGAACGATGATAATAGTCATGAAAAAAGATTTGAAAAATGCAGTTGATGCTGTGTATTTTTCCGATGTTATGTTTAAAGAGGGTTTCATGCTTGGAATACATCGTTTCGACAAAAAGGAAGATATTCGAAACTAAACTTTACATCACTTGTACTTCATTGATTTTAAGATGTTTGCCGATATTTCTGCGATGAGGTATTGTCAATTATTTACACGCGTGCAAATTAATTGAAACAATTACTTTAGTTTACTTTCTTTCACCACACGCTTAGTTTTAGATCACATGGAGTGTGACAGGGTGTAATCGATTTCTATTTTTTCCTCGAATTGTTTCATTGGCAGTGGTATACACTTATATGAATCTATATACACCCTTTTTCAAATTATTTGAAACAGCATGGACCAGGCTTGTCTCCCAGAGAGTAAAACACTAAGCCTCCTTCGTCTCACACTTTCAGCGGACCTCAAATGGAATGACTATATCGAATCCATTGCTAAATCCGCTGCTATGAAAGTCGGTTCTCTGTGCAGGGCTCGGAGGTTTTTTCCGGTCTGAATCTATCCTGCACATTTATAAATCTACCATCCGCCCGTGCATTGAATACTGTTGCCATATATGGTCGGGTGGCCCTGCTATTCTCCTAGGGCTTCTAGACAAGGTACAGCGGAGGGTCTGCAATGTGATCGATACCGACTTAGCAGACCGTCTGCAGTCTCTCTCTCACCGGCGCGACGTGGCTTCCCTGTGTCTCTTCTATAAATACTTTCACGGCTTCTGCTCCGATGAACTTAGATCACTGGTTGCCCCCTAGGTTCGAATTTGCACGAGATACTAGATTAGCAACTAGATCCCACCCTTTTAAGTGAAACTGATAAAATGCAACCACAACTTCTACTCCAACAGTTTCTTTTCTCGCACTTCCCGACTGTGGAATCCTCTTCCACATGACTGCTTCCCCGACGGCTACAATCTCCAGGAGTTTAAATGTAAGGTCAATAGACACCTACTAACAAACTAAATTCCATTCTTTCAAACACTCTTCCTACCCACCCAACTATCTATCACCCACTTCTGACATTTCCAATATCTAACCACTCTTCCTATTTACCTTCCCCTATGTAGCCCCAAGCGCAATAGTGGCAGTGGAATGCCTTGATTGGGGTGAAATGATTAAAAAAATGCTTTAGTTTGCATTTTTTTAGTGTACGGTCAATTTTAGACCAACTAGAATGACAGGGTGTAATCGATTTTTGTTTTGTTCCTCAGATGAGGTCTTTGGTAGTGTTGTATGGTAATAAGAATTTGTATACACCCTTGTTAAAATTAATTAAAAGAACTGCTTATTTTTCTTTCTTTCACCTTTCGGTCAGTTTTACAATCACTTGCTTTAAAGCGTGCAATCGATTTGAATTTTCCTCTGGTTGGATCATAGGCAGTAATGTATAATAATATAAATTTATATAAACCCTTGTAGAATCACTTCTACATGCATGTACATACTTATACACATATCGCCATGTACGCACGCACACATACACACATACGCACATACTCTTACATTAGTACCGCGCGTGAAACCTCTTTTTCCCGCGCTTCATTCAGAAATATATAATCTGATGTTCACATGTGTCTAGACCAGTTGGAATCTGTCTTTCGGAGCTAACAGTTCGAATGCCGTTAGTTCCTTTCCAACACACATACTGCGCTAACAATTAGTTGCACCAAAGACATTTCTCTCTCTCTCTCTCTCTCTCTCTCTCTCTCTCTCTCTCTTACAAGCATACTTAACTATATATATAGTTATATTCAACTACTGATTAGTACGAACATCATATTTCCCTTTTTTCAGGAACTCTTCCAGTATGAAAACATTGATATATTTTCTTCAACATCCAAGAGAGAACTTTCTCCACTAAATCTTGCATGCACAAAACAATAAATCCTGTAACTATGTTTAATACATTGTTATTATTCTTGTTATATTGATCTCTTGAGTTATTTTTATTATAAATGTGGTGAATTGGACAACCAGTCTACTTTATAATGGTGACTCCACTTTCAAATTACTACCACGTCGTCCAGTCCACAACACCCTCGTGTAAAGTAAGTAAAACAACTGCTTTATTTTTCCGTTCTTTTAACATACGTTCAGTTTTAAACACTCTGGATTGACAGGGTGTAATCGATTTCAATTTTTTAAATTCGGATTAGCTTATTATTCGTGGATTTTTTGCGAAGTTGAATTCACTTAATAAGTTTTGATATATGAGACTGTGTTTATTTACTCTATAAGAATTTTTAATTTGTATGTTAGGAACAACGTCAGCATTGATTGTTCAACTACTGTTTTAAACAATAAAACATTTTATTTTACAAAATATACATCTAAGTTATTTCAAAGTAAATGTTCTTGAATGATTTTCAATATAGTTCACCATACTTTCGGCTTTTTTTATAATAAAAAGCTAACGAGAAAATGTATGCACAATTATTTACCTTGGATTGTATTTTTTGTTCATCGAAAGTCTCTTCTTTGATTTTATATTGAAGATTCTTTGGATGCATGTTTTTGTTGTGTTATAGTGGGTTGCTTATCTAATCTTTTTCCGTTAGTAGTGGGAGTTCGTTGTAGTGAAGGGTAGGTGTATATTGTTGCAGGGACATCTGCGCAAACTCGGATGCGCAACGGCGATTTTTGTTAATTTGCCATCCGGTCCCTCGCTTTTGCTCGGTCGGTATCACCACAGTGTATTATTCGTTAGATTCGTTCGCTAAGAATTGAGCTTGATAAGATGTTGGATGTTAGTCAACTTAAAAAAGATTTTGCTGAATGAGATGCAAAAGTGTTTCGTAGGTGCCTACTCTTCGTTTTTGTGATTATCTCTCTGAATTCTGCTTCGCGTCGCGTGACGAATGAAGTAGGCGGTTTTCTCCTGTCCGTTACATGGCGAATGACGTGGACGTAAGCTTCCTGTCGCGTTTAAGTCTTGGTTCTTTCTCTCACCACTGAATTGATATTTGGTCTTAGTCATGTGACCAGCTCCAAATAAATTGGCCCCTAAGATTTGTATTCCTGCACGTGCATGTGAAATTAACCAATCTGAAACGTTTTTGATCCTCTTTTAATGGGTTTGGCAGGAAATAGAAAATATATGGCCGTGATCCACTTTTGATGAGTTTTATAGTCAGTTTGTCACATTTCCTTATAATAAACATGCGTAAAAGGTAAATTGTCTCTCTAACCGCTATCTATAAATTGTATCTTATTTTTATCTTAGAAAGGCAACGCCCATGTTTGTTGATTTTGTTGTTTGTTGATTTCGCCATCCAGGGACAGGTTGCTGGAAATGTTAGAGCAGACCTATTGAAAGTCCTCGACGACCTTGACGGTGTAGTCACAAATGATGATGTTTGGGGTACTGTGTAAATTTTAGCGTCGGATGTTTGTCATTTGAGGTTGAGAGTAAAGCCAAACACTCTGCATACGTGCGCTTAGCAAATGATGAGCCACTGTAATATTTCTTCAGAGTGTGCCATCAGTGCTAAATCATCAACGAAGAGAATCTCATGTATGAGTCAGTCAGTTACGGGCCATACGTGATATAAGAGTTGGGATGATCATGTCTCTTTCGAGACATGACTGACTGGGCAGAAGATTATACCGCAGTAGGTTACCATTGCTTTCTGTGGTAGACCGCTTTCTAGCCAAGGCTATAATACCCAAACGGTCCTATTATTTAACCCATAACTGGAGGGAAGAGACAGATTCATATCTTTCCCAAGGGTATTTATGCGTAAGTGAATGCAAGGAATTCAACTACAATTCGAACTCGGCTCCCCGATTTGTCGTTCCGAGTCGATATCCACTGCACCTCTACTTGGTCTTTGATCAAAGGTGGGCAAAGTTGTAGAATGTTCATATTTTGTTCACAAATAAATGCTTTAAAATAAACAATGAAAGCTAGCACCTTCGCCATATTAAGGTCTGCGAATTTCGGAAAGGTATTAGCATCAGATTTCTAGCAAAGAAAAATTCAGAAGTTTTATTTGGATAGTACCTCGGCTCTTAAGTTGTTCAAAAATAGATTTATCAGATTTTATCAGATTGATTTTAACCTAAATGTTCAATAGTTTTCAGTTCATCCATCCGACGTCGACGAAGAGCCTCCTATTCTCATTGAGGAGAATAAATCGAAACTTTCGACAGAAGACATTGCTAAGAGTTTAAAAATCTATCTCTCAACTGTACTTCGGTATTTGAATAAACTTGGGTTCGTTTCTAAACTCGTGGTTATAACATTCTCTGATAGGACATATCCGATCTGTGTTTCGTCAGCGATTCAACTGTTGTTGGCCAGAAAAAGAGCCATTGTTGAACAAAATAATCAAAGGCAGTAAAAGATGAATCATCTATGATAATGTTCAATTTTATCAAGACCAGGGCAAAAAATTACACTTTGGCAACATCTGTTAAAATGCTTAACATTTCTACGAGCCTGTTGGAGAGCACAACAAACGCTATCACCTGCAAACTATGCAAAAGACTCGTTTACTTGTTTGAATAGTAAAGAATTTTTTCTGGTTTTGCTTTTATGGATAATGTAATTTTTAAGGATAAAATGTTTTGAATTTATGTTTTAAATTTAATATTTTTACAGTTATTTTTTTAAACGAGTGTTATTGAAAGTAAGTATTCAATATGTTTGAACAATCGCGCAATACTGTCCACATTATCTAAACATATTTATAAATGGAAATTTGTCTGTGTGTGTGTGTCTGTGTGTTTGCGTGTCCGTTACCTATAGACTCCGAAATGGCTGAACCAATTTTCTTGAATATTTACACAGTTGTACTATAAACGTCTGCGAGTGTTCTTCGCTAGGTTTATGACGTCGAAGTACCCCCGATAAATATCGAAAAGCGATAATCGAAAAAAATCGGGTTATAGAATGAGTGGTCCGATTTTAATCAAATTTTACTTTTACTTTTGTTTTTGCTTCGGATTTGGCTCTAAGTATGTATAATTGTAATTCTTAGTCTCAGCCATGGGGCCATTTACTCAGAGGACTTATTTAGCTTTTAAAATTAAGTTTACGACGAAAAAGATTATTTGATATCGATACCAGGAAATCAAAATTTGACTTTCATCCATTCAATTTTCTTTCAGTCTATGGTTTCGCTTTAACTGGAAACATCTATTGCTTTCTAGTCTTTCGTGCCAACGTCCAAAGAGTCTGAGCTCCAGGACCATGGGTTAGTTGTAAAGCTTTCATTACACCCGCTCTTTCTCCCGCTATCTAGCCTGTTAGTATCAGATTCTTCCAAGCCCTCCTTCCTTATTGCATGTCCCTGGAAATTTAGCTGTCTCTTCCTGATGTTCAGTGTTAATTTTATTTTCGCTTTCATCATTTCCAAAACTTTATCATTGTTCACATGCTCGATCCATGATATCCACAGCATCCTTCTGCAGAAACCATATTTCAGCTACTTCAATTTTTTTATCCTGTTCATAAAGGTTTGAATTAATTATTAACAATAGTTTATATTGTCTGGGCGTAAGCAAATAGGAAATACATTCTCAGCCAAGGATAAAAATCGTATAAAACATTGTGTCATTGTGACATTGTCCAAAAACATTTAGTTAAACTTCTAATTGTGGAGTATGAATTTTGCCAAGAATAACTCAATTGCTAATACAACTCGCAGGGTGACATATGGTTTTCCTTCAAGATGCTTTTTTAATTTTACCTGTAATAAACTTACTATGAGTAAGGATCACCGTATTGTTGACCAAAATCTGTAGGTAATATCAGACAGATTTTGGTCAACAATACGGTGATCCTTACTCATACACACAGTAAGAGGAACCTGCAGATATTGGAGGCCATGTACATCAAATCAAAACAACCAACACTCAATAAAATCAACTTTAAAACAGGAAATAATATATTACATTGCATTTGACTAGATGGTTTTGTTGTCATTTCGCGCTATCCCGCGGTGTGACGTCATAAAACCGCATCGCAAACTTAAGAACTGCGTTTATTATTTTTGGTAACTATTGCCGTTGCCAAGCGGAGTTTTATGTCAACACAAAATAAAATCGTCGGTGATGGTGGATTTGATAATATTTCAGTTTAAACTACCTCTCTGAAGATTGCTCATGTGAGCCGAAAGCTTAGAAGAAAACCAATAAATAATTATCTAAATGTTGGAGAATTTTTGTCTTTATTTTCAACTGAAATTAAAGCAAAAATACGACGTTTAGAACGGCTCATGATTAAACATAATAGACATTCATTGTCTCTTATATTTAATAGCATATGTCTAGAAAATTACTTGCTGCCTCGATATACTATATATATATATATAATAAAACAAAAATTTCGACATTTAAATCCGTTAGATAACCATTTCTACGAGGAAATCTTCACTTCATCAGCAACGGCGAAACAAAAATTTTATTTACTCAAATTCAAAGATGTTAAAAGATTTTATACCAGTAGAAGTAAAAAAGAAAATCATTCATACACAGAAAAATAAAATGAGGTAGAATTAACAATTTTTTAATTTAAGGAAGTAAAGAGGGGAAAGCAGATAGATAACTATGTCACATATTAGAAGACATACCCCTCTCTCATACTAGTGTGAAGAGTTTAAAAGTTAAAATTTAGCCATGTCAGAGAGATAGAAGTGGTAGGGAAAACGAAATGAAAAAAGCAAAAAGGGGGAAGGGGTGGTTGACTGGGAAGTCAGCTATGAAAAATTTTCGCATAGAAGCAAAAGAAAACAGCTGATATCAATGTTGAAAAAAATCATTGAAAAATTTACCAAAGAGCTTTTAGTTTAAATAAATAATGAGTGGAACAAATGTTATAGAAAAAATTTGGACATACAAGTTTAAAAATAAATCTTAAATTAAAAATATTAACTTGAAAGATAGATCTCAAAAGAATCCATTTTTATTAATACAAGTACACGTGCACAAAGATTCGTTTGGTTTTGTTTTTAAGGGCAGGGTCCAAATTCCTACCATGCATAGAATTCAGGCAGTTTAATTATCCCGCAACAGGTTGCCAATACCTGCTGCGGTAGATTGGTTGCCAGCCAAGGATATAGAACCCGATCTGTCCTGTTATTTAACCTATATCTTGAGGGGATGGGACGGATTAATACTTTTCTCGAAGGTATTAGCGCGTAAGTGAATGCAGGGCATTCAAGTGGAATTTGAACTCGGTTCCCCGATTTCTCTTTCCTAGCCGATATCCACTACACCTCAACGCACATCCGTCAAGAAACGCTTACAGCAGCAGGTATTACAAAGCAGTCACCTATGTAAGTACTGACCAGGCTCAACGTTGCTTAACTTCGGTGATCAAATAAGAACCGGTGTATTAAACGTGATATGACCGTAAGCTTAGTTTGAAAGGAACAGAATTATTATATAAATGCTAAAAATTAACCAAAATTAATCATTTTGTGTAAATTAAAAGGTATGATAGATTTAGCATTAAAAATAAAAAAATATAAATAAATAAACTTTATTTTATTTTAAGGTCGGTTCAACAAAGTTCTATATATAGATATACACACACATATACATATAAACACACACACACACACACACACACACACACATACATATATATATATATATATATATATATAGTGATGATCATCCACGTATACTGTCTTAATATGTATAGGAAAGAATATTAATAAAAAGTTTTGAATTTAAAGACGTACTTTTTTAAACAGTATTTGTTTATTTTTATAGTGTTTTATATTTCAGACCGCCCTCGGTCCTTCATCAGAAACAAGTGATTTTTAAATTAGAATTGGAAACGTAAAAAAGTACGTCTTTAAATTCAAAACTTTTTATTAATATATATATATATATATATATATAAAATAAAATAAGTTTTCAATGTTCAAAATTTGTTGTTGTATGATCATTTCAACATGAAATCCCTAATAGAGATTTCACATATAGTCAGCAACTAACATTTTTTCAAAATGAAAAAAAAAATAAATAAATTAAATTAAAAAGACGGTTAAGAACTAAAAAATTTACGTCACAAAAAAATTTTGATTTGCAATTAACGTCTATTTTTAAGATTTTACTTTAGATAGAGATGTAAGGGAAAAAATTTGAAAATTTGGCTTTGTCTAGCTTTACAGGGGGAAGGGGTTAAAAGATGGAATAGGAAGTGTTGTTAAAGTGAGAATTGGTTAAACAAAACAGAAGGGAATAGAGTGAGGGTAAGAAGGATAAAAAAAAAGGAAAAGGAAAAGAAAAAAAGATTCATATATTAGAGACGCTCAATACGTGTCAAACAAAACTAGCATTTATACATGGGTTAAAGTATTAGAAAACATATTTTTATTATGAAAAAATATTTTGGTAAAAAGTAGATATAAGATTTTAAAAAAATGAAATTAATCTAATTAAAGATAAATATATAGATAAACTAAAATCAGAAAATACAAAAAGAAATAAAAATTAAAAATTGAAAAATAAAATAAAATTAAAAATAAAAATTAAATAAAGATATAATTTAAATTTTTTTTAAAAATTAATTCTAAAAACATTTTTATAAAAATTTATAAAAATTAAGTTGTGAAAAAGGTAAATATGCTAGTAGAAGAAATCGGGGGTTAAATTTGTAAAAGAATCCATATTTTATAAAGGGAGATAATCAAAGAAGACAGGGAGAGGAAGGTAGAAGGGTTAAAATTATTATTTAAAAATTAAATTAATTTATCAAAGCAATTAAATTTATATTTAATCTCCTAAAATCTAAACCAGTATTTAAAATTTAAATGTTCACAAAATTCGCTTCATGGCGGCACTTACTAATGAATTCCTTTGTAAAATTCAGGAGTACGTGTTGTTTTGAGTACTTTAATATTAATTTTTTTTCTAGCAGACACAGACAGCACCTATCAGGAAAATTCCTCGGAATACGGGCTGAACCTATTAGTCTCCAGATAATTACAGGGTCCAGCCCTTCTTCCTTCATTTTCCAGAATCTCCGTGAAAGGGCTGTCTGGTATTTTTGACCTGGGTTCGAAATATTTTTGACCTGGGTTTGAAATATTTTGACCTGGGTTCAAAACATTTAGATATAGTCTAGTCGCAAGATAATAAAAACTTACATTCTATCTGCTAAGTTAAATCTGTCTAGAAATCAAAGACTCATTAATCAACCATATTAACTACTCACTTTCTTCAAAATTTTAACGGTCAATCCACAAGACTTGTTCCCTTATCACTACCCCCGACCAACATCCCACCAAACACAACTGACCAAATATGAGAAAAGAGGTTTTCCATTCCTATCCAAACCGCCTGATGAGACATTGAAGTTTCAATGTCGAAACAAATGTACGATTTGTAGTGGATATATAAAAAAATTATGTACATGTTCTAAAATATAACTTATAATAAATATATATATATATATATATATATATATATAAATCAAAGACTCTCATTAATCAACCATTTTAATTACTCACACCACTTTCTTCAAAATTCTAACGGTCAATCCACGAGACTTGTTCCCTTATCACTAACCCCCACCAACATCCTACACACAACTGACCAAATATAAGAAAAGAGGCTTTCCATTCCTAGCCACACCGCCTGATGAGACATTGAAGTTTCAATGTCGAAACAAATGTACCATTTGTAGTGAATGCATAAAAAAATTATGTACATGTTCTAAAATGTAATTTATGATAAATATTCACAGCTCTCTATATTATATATCGAGCACTGTTTTAAATTAATGTTTTGGACGTTGTAAAAATTCTTTCTTCGTTCTGTATTCACTCGGATATATATATATATATATATATATATATATATATATATATATATATATATATGAGATCTCTTGCGAAAAATATACCCTAGATCTGCTCATCATATAAACTTCAGTTTTAATCCGAATATTGAAGAAAGATTATGCTTCAGAAAGAGAGATTAGTTGGCTATACGAAAAGGTAGGCTTACTCAGAAACGATTGGCTGGCCAAAGTGTTTGTACCTGTTTAAGTAAATTTTCTCGCACTTCCCGCCTGTAGAATTCCCTTCCATTTACTTGCTTCCCCGACAGCTACGATCTCCAAGAACTTAAATGTAAAGTCAATAGTCATCTACGATCTCACTGACTTAACTCCTCTCTCTCATCCTCATGTCCTCGTCCACTCCATTCTCATTCTTCTCTGACCTACTTCTTGACACCCTCTATAACCTGTCACTCTTTCTCATAACTTTCCTCCTATGTAACCCCTTGCAAAACAGTGGAAGTAAAATGCCTTTCTTGGCGCGATATGATTATATAAAAAAATTCTATTCTATTATAGTGAATATAAAGTGGAGGATCAATTCTACATGACAATCAATATATAGACTGATCTCTCACTTTATGACCACAATCATCTTTCTCTTACCCACTATAAACTGTCACTCTTTCTCATAACTTTCCTCCTATGTAACCCCCTGCTAAACAGTGGCAGTAAAATACCTTTCATGGAAGCGATATGATTAATAAAAAATAAGTGAAAAAATATGAATAGTCCCTCTTTAGGATCTTTCTCACTTTCACTCATCATGCATACATCGTCTCTTGGCGTCGTTTTTCTTTTTCGACCGCATTTTATTTTAGGTTTTGCACTGATGGATTAACGTTTTTTATTCGCCTTGATGACACGACTGAGAGTTGGAAGACTAGCATCAACAATATCTGCGACCTCTCTGTAAGGCTTGTCTGTGTGTTTATGAAGCGTTACAATTTCTGTACGCTTAACTTGGAGTAACGTCCATCACAGAAAATAACCCTAGGAAAACTAATCGACAGTCGAGACAATAGTTTCTGGGTGTGATAAAAATCTGATGCAATCGTCGATGGCGCAATATTTTTCAAAGAGATTTCCTAATATACTCCTAAAATAGATACATTTTGATGCTCAACACGGCAAATAACTTAATCTGGAGAAAAATAGAAACGGATTACACCTTGTCGCTTCAGAGGTCTAAAACTGACCGTATGGTGAAATTAAGAAAACTAAAGCAGTTGTTTCAATTAATTTGCGCCGATGTATGAAATCGTGGAAATTCACTGTCTTTGCTACAAGCACTAGTAGAATTTATATGGCAAATGCCCCCTGACGAGATTTTTTTTTTATTTTGGTGCCGCAAGCACAAGAATTTGAGCGCACCCCTAATTTTGAATATAGGGAACACAAATTTACCGTTGAAGCACTTAGATATAACTGACACTTCTACAATAATTTCATTTCTCGCACTTTCCGTCTGCGAAACTCCCTTCCGTTTACATGCTTTCCAACAGATACAACCTCGAAAAATTTAAATGCAGTGTCAATTACCACCTTTTATATTCTAGAACCCCGTTTATCTTTTATCCTTTCCTCAATGCCTTCTATACACAGTCTTTTCTCTTCTTGTAACCACCTGCTAACTAGTGTTGGTCCCGCGTTGCTTGGAGTGAAATGAATAAAACAGAAAGACAATTAAAATCATCATATACCTTAGGGTTCAGAATTCTACAATTCCATCCTCTTCACTACACAATCGAAAAACACGCTCAGACACCTTCTAAACTTACTAATTCTTTACTAGTATGCACAAATACTATCTGTACTATATACTAATGACAGACGTGCGTTCGGATGCAGTAGATATCGACCCGGAACGAGAAATCCGAGGGAATTCATGGCATTCACTTACGCGTAAATACCCACTTCTCTCTCCAGTTATGGGTTAAATAGCAGGATAGATTGTGTTCTGCTACCTCGGCTAGCAACCAGTCTACCACAGAAAATAATGGCGACCTTCTACCCGGTCAGTAAATTCTAAAGTAGAAATTCACTGTCTTTCATACAAGCAGTAGTAGTTTTAGTAGAAATATTAGGAAGGTTATTCGTGGATGAAATTTTAATAAATGCGAAATATATTACTTCTTTGTCTTATCATTCTGTTGGATTCCGATACATATTTGATCTGTATTTGATACCAATCCATCAAGAGTACTTCTCTAAAAAAATACTACTGTCTTATAAGGGCAGCAGTTTCACTTTTCAGCCTCTACAGTGTCTATAAAACGTATCGGCGTCCCTGTAGGTGGTGGATTATTTTTCATCCTACAACCCCTTTTTATACAGTCGAACCGTCGCAAGATTTTTTTATGATCTATCGCTATTTCAATGGACAGTATTCAAACAAACTATTCTTTCGTTTTACTAGTTCTAAATTTCAAGACCAGCCATAGCACGCCCATTATAGTGAACCACGCTTTTTCCTTTCATATTCGTTGGTGAGAATTAAGTTTCACTCGATAGGTTTCTTCTCACGAAGCACTGCTTTGGGGAACTAACTTCGAAGAGGATGTTTCCCTAATCGCTACAATCTTTATCTTTTCAACTCTAGAATCAATCGTTATCTTCCTCAAATAATCCCATAAACTATACCTGTTATCTTTTAAGCCCCTACCTCGAGTGGTTCTCGGACCTTCTAGAAGGTGTACGTAATTGTAAAAAAAAAAATATAAAGTTCAAATAAGTAAGAAGTTTTAACCTAAATATTATTGCATATATATTCAAGTCTAGGGTTTACCATTGTCTTTCTCAAGTATAAAATATGTCTTTTACTTTGTAATTGTCTACTTTAAGTAGCTTTTAGGTTTTGTTTAGGGTGGACATCGTTGTAAAAAAAAAATAGCTTAATTTAGAAGAGAAATAATTATCGGCTGTTTTTTGTCATTTGACTAACATAATTTTAATGGCCCTTCATCAAAATTCCCCTTTACCGCTATTTGATCATGAGTAGATCGTAGATAAATAGCAAGTTCTTGATAATTATTTGGCTTATCATTTCATAAATGATTCCTTCGTTCACAAAATCTATTTGGACTAGCCGTCTTGTAGCGTTCTTTTGTAACTTGGATAATGATCTGAAGTACTTGGCTGTAAATCCGCGTACAGGCATAGCGAGAAAAGTGGGTACATTTGCTTCAGGCTTTGAGTTTTCTTGGATGTATTGCATTGATCAGATCTGATCGATAATCAAATTTAGATTATTGCTTTAATGTAACTTATTTTACCAGGTTAATACGGTTCTATTCATTTGATGTTATAGCATAATTCATTCTCGAATTATAGAAATTTTTATACATAAGAAAAATGGTCGGAATGACAATATCGAATCGATTCTATGTAACACCTTCTGTCCCCTCGAAGGACATCAACGAACTAAAGTAATGTTTTTGTTGATCTAATTATATATATGCATATAGTCATCAGTAGACAGATCTGTTTCGCTGTATCACAGTTCATCAGTACGGTTAGACTCCGATTGATTTTAACCCAGGATTGAAACCCGACCGAATTGGCGTAATTCGGCGATTCTACATCTGAGCAACGGGCGTTCGGTAGAAGGAGGCATACTTTTTAGCGTGTACATTATCATTATACACACGCCCAATAGCTGAGAGTGTTCTAATTCATTCCTGAATGAACGATGCATAGATGCCATAGTAGCTAGTGTTTTTCGAAGTTTACCATTCTTCCAGAGTGCTCAATCAGGGTGGGAGAGCATAAATAGTCATCCGCAGACAGATCTGTTTCGCTGTATCATAGCTCATCAGTACGGTTAGACAGCCGATTGCTTTTTACCCAGGATTGAAACCCGACCGAATTGGCGTCAGTCGGATGAAAGAGACGGGGAAACATATAAACGTGAGCGCAGATTACAATCATGTATCAAGAGGAAACTCTAAAGATTTTCAAAGATTTATTTTAGAAGTGTATGTGTGTTGTGGTGCATTGGATATCGGCTCGGAACGAGAAATCGGGGAGCCGAGTTCGAATTCCAGCTGAATTCATTGCAGTCACTTACGTGCAAATACCCTTGGGAAAGGTATTAATCCGTCTCTTCCTTCCAGTTATGAGTTAAATAATAGGACAGATTGGGTTCTATAGACTTGGCTGGCAACCAGTCTACCGCAGAAAGCAATGGCAACGTACTGCGGCATAATCTTCTGCCCAGTCAATCATGTCTCTTTCGAGACATGATCGCCCAAGCATATATCACGTATGGCACTTAACTGACTGACTTAACATAGTCTAGACAAATCTTGTTTAGTTTCCATATGTATTTTTTGTTCTCTTTATTTTTTATTATTAAGTATCTCACATTGCGATAAGGGAAGTTTTCTTAATAAAGCTGAAATTTTGTAATAACCTACATCTAAATTTACTATGGGTTGTTTCTAGCAATTAAAATAATTTTATGTACACTTTCGTTTTAGGAAATTGTTTTCTCTTTTAATTATGTGTAAAATGTTAAATACAATTTGTGGCTACGTTCCTTACAGTGAGCACCTAGTGCAATGAGTTTATTATAACTCAGAAGATCTCTTTTGTGCTAAGATTACGCCATGCCACATCCTGGTTTCAGAGTGATGTGTTACCATCTGGACTGAATCCTTTAAGTGCCATACGAGATACACACTTAGGCAAATATGTCTTTTTTCAGACATGAAAATCTATCCTGCTATTTAAGCTATAACTGGAGAGAGAAGCGGGTATTTACGCGTAAGTGAATGCCATGAATTCCCCTGGAATTCGAACACTTCTTTCCGATTTCTCGTTCCGGGTATATATCTACTGCTCCCGAACGCACGTCTGCCATTTGTATATAATAGAGATAGTATTTGTGCATATTAGTAAAGAATCAGTAAATTTTGAAGTTGTCTGAGCGTGTTTTTTGTTTGTGTATTGAATAGGGTAGAATTATAGAATTCAGAACCCTAGATATTTCATGATTTTAATTGTGATTTTTTTAAAATTTATTCCTAAGTAAGGCGAGACCGACACTAGTTAATAGGTGATTACAAGAAGAGAGAAAACTGTGTATAGAAGGCATTGAGGAAAGGATAAAAGATAAACGGGATTCAAGATTATAAAAGTTGGTAATTGACACTGCATTTAATTTTATCGAGATGGTATCTATCGGAAAGCAAATAAGCGGATGGGATTTCCAAAGACGCCAAGTGCGAGAAATGAAATTGTTGTAGAAGTGTCAGTTATATTTAAGCGCTTCAACGGTAAATGTGTGAACACTATATTCCAAACTAGTATTCTTGTGATTACGTTACCAGGAAAAAAGCTCATCAGTGCATTTGCCATGTAAATATTTGCAGAAAAGACAGAGGGAAAACACGTAACGTCAGTGGGGAACGTTACTGAAATCAAGAAACTAAATCAGGATCGATTACATTGCAAACCTCTTTTTAGATTTTGTTAAGATGAATAGGAGAAGCATTCCACCAACAGTATTTAATGCACTGACGAACGGTTTATTTATAAATATTCAAGATGTATTCTAACGAGAAAAATTTCTGGCCCAGTTCAGTGACCCATCTATGCTAGATGCTGACACTGCTATAGATTCAATGTCGTACCTGCAGCACTGTGAAAAGGTATTAGGACAAGAACTATTTTATGTCTTATGAGGCATCAAAATAAAGTTTAAAATAACACCTATCCTAAAACTTTTGTATATTACCGGTAGTGAGCAAAAGTATTCGGACAGGGGTGATTTTCCTAAAAACCTCGCTGAAATTCAAATACAGGTTGAAAGCCAAGTAAATCGCTAGTAAATATTGATTATTTAAAACTAAATGCAAAAGAAATGTATTAAAAAGAAGTTATATTTAACTTTCCTATTTACTATTAAACAAGTTAGTTTGAAACTATTCATTATTCTATTATCCTTGGATATGACTGGCTTTTTTCTTATTCACCAGTCTCGAATTGATAAAACTAATGTTACTTTGCAAGACACACTTTGGGAACAAATACAAGCTGCTTGGCAGTAGATACAATTTGATACATTGAAGAAGCTTGTGATGTCAATGCCTGGCAGAATAAAGGCTCTTATCAAAGCAAAAGGCTATTATACTATATATTAAATTTATTTTCTAACAAGTAACAAGTATTTAATAAAAAGAAATTACTTTAATAAAATTGTTTATTTTCTGTCAATGTGACTCATAAAATATAAAATAGTTCTTTCCTAATAATTTTGCACCGTACTGTATATGCAGTCACATTTTTATAAAATTTATGTTTACATTTGAATACAGTATATGAAATTTGAATTTGTTTATCTATCGCCTTTTTTGCCAAGTTCACCTAATAATTGTTTGTACATGAAATATTGTAGCGTAAAGAGTCTTCCTCATCTCATCTCAAACTTCACAAAATTTATTCCACCAAGAGACGCTTCTTGTCCATGTGATTCATTTTTATCATGAAATTTTATTACATTTACGAAAGGATTGTGTCGCCGTTGGGTCTGGCTTCTCCACAAATAGTAGATTGATGTTCATTTCGAATTTACTAATGTCATATATACGTGTCAACTTCAAGCGAAAGTGCAAAGGTGTAATGGACATGCAGTAGCTCGAAACGTTCACAGATGCTTTAGATTTGCCCATTGGTCAAAAGTATTACAAGGGATTCATATATCCCATACAATGCTTCGGAATATGCTACTAATATTTAATAGCCATTTTCATTGTGTATATTAAATGACTGCTTGTTTCAAATGGTTCTTATTAGCTGGGGAAGTTAGCGAATCTCTCTTGCAGACACCTGATTATTTTTATTCAAAACCCAGAATAACAACCAGAGTAATATGCTGGGGTCGATATCAAAGGACTTGCAATTTTTTGGTATAAACAAAACCGCATATTTTTAAAGGAATAATATACGGTTGTGTTTATTCAATATATTTTTTCGCTTAATTCAAGACTTACAGCCAATCCCTCATCACAAAATCTTTGACTAACGAAAGAGAATGCTATGAGACTTTGAAAGTGACAAATAACCCAGGAGGAAACGGCTAAATTCGACAAACATACACCACTGATATATATATATATATATATATATATATATATATATATATATATATATATATTAATTTGCTAACCTAGGGAGACAACGAACCTACCAAGGTTTCACCAAATAGGATCTTCAGAGAAAGTTGGTCGACTTTCCCTGAAGATCCAATTTGGGGAAAACTTGATAGGTTCGTTGGCTCTCTAGTTTGCTACTTTCTTGTTTGCTCTACTAGTGTATTGAGGGCTTTACGTGTTAGCTTCCTCGTCTCGGGTTTTTTTTCTTTCGACGAGTACTTTGACTAATGTTCAATCGCTTAGTTTCTTTTTTGTTTCCATTTTTCCCCTCCGCGTTTACACGCGGTAGGTTTTTCGAGACATGTTCAAAGGCAAATTTACTGTTATATATATATAGATTGTCTGCGGATGACAATCTATACATATATATATATATATATATATATATATATATATATATAGAGAGAGAGAGAGAGAGAGAGATTGTCATCCGCAGACAGATCTGTTTCGCTGTATCACAGCTCATCAGTACGGTTAGACTCCAATTGCTTTTAACCCAGGATTGAAACCCGAACGAATTGGCGTCAGTCGGCGATTCTACCTCTGGCCTATGGGCGTTCGGTAGAAGAAGGCAGACCTTTTAGCGTTTATATTGTTTTTATTAACCGCCCAATAGCTAGAGTGCTCTAATCCATTACTGAATGAGTGATGCGTACATGCGTACACTGTTTTTCAAAGTTTGCCATTCTTCCAGAATGCTCAATCAGGGTAAGGATATGACAAAAACAAATGAAAATATTTTATTTTGTGACAAGTGTTTATATACAAGCGCAAAATGCTTTTGGGTCTTTCAAACATTTTTAAATTTAAAAACGCTCGCAAATGTTGAACAAAATATCAAGGGAAATTATAGCCTACGCGACGTGACACAATTCAATGTTTAGTAAACGAAATATATTTTACTATTTAAATGATATTTTTCTGAGATTAATTTATGTGTTATATTTCAAATAACATGAGGTTATGAATTTAACCTTATTCTTTGAATTTTTAAATCATTTTGTTATCATTTG
Organism: Ascarosepion bandense; assembly: GCA_037127315.1. Lineage (NCBI taxonomy): Eukaryota > Metazoa > Mollusca > Cephalopoda > Sepiida > Sepiidae > Ascarosepion > Ascarosepion bandense. Next base: position 393,634 of record JBBBDQ010001269.1, on the reverse strand, counting down.
TGTTAGAAAATAGACATTCTTTCAGGAACAAAAAATATTAGAAAAGATTCGTAGTGAACACTTATACTTTTATGAGATCCAATAGCAGCACTTTTAAGAAATTTCGTTCTGCGTATGCTTCTTTTATTATTTTAATAATTTTGGCATTCATCAAAACAAAATTGTGTTTGGATTTATTTTTATGTATAACTAATGCGTTTGAGAAATTATTGTGTGTAAGACCATTTTCTGTTCATAGATAATTTTTTTAAAAATTTTCAAATTTCCACGTGTATTGTACCAAACCAGACACATAACCCTACCTAGAAACTCCATAAAATCCACTGTGCAAAACCATGCTTTCATGGTAAGTATTCGGAGGAGCTTCTCACTAACGTATCTTGAATGTATTTTATTAAAGCGCAGTGCTAGACTGATGTTGAAATAACATCAATTTACAGTTGAGCTGGCAAGTGGTAACCATGAAGTTAATCTGGCTAGTAGTAACCATGAAGTTAATGTGGCTGGTGGTGACAATCAAGTTAATCTGGCTAGCGGTAAATATGAAGTTAATCTGGCTAGTGATAACCATGAAGCTAATCTGGCTAGTGATAACCATGAAGCTAATCTGGCTAGCGGTAACCATGAAGTTAATCTGGTTAGTGGTAACCATGAAGTTAATATGGTTAGTGGTAACCATGAAGTTAATCTGGCTAGCGTTAAACATGAAGTTAATCTGGCTAGTGGTAACCATAAATTTTAGTTTCTGTTCTAGCGATTGTCGCTTTTGACACTCCTTTCCGGCTCCAGTCTGGAAAAAAATTAAATGCAACGTCAATCATCATCTACTCTCCTCCATTTTACTCTTTCCTCTTCTCAATCATCATTCATGATTTTGTTCTTAATCAGCTCTAATCTCATTAATCTCGCTCTAATCTCATTAATCTCACTCTAATCTCATGTAATTTTCTGACTTTACTGCCGTGCATTGCATTAAAATATTGACTTTTGAAAATTTATCCATTCTAAACAAAATAAAATAATTACAATTCATTCAAGTGTATATGAATAGAACCAAAAAATACGCAGAGCAATAATAATTGTGAAGCTGCTTTATATAAATCTATTGTCTGAACTCTTCCTCAATCCCAAATTTTTTTCTTAACGGGGTGCTGCATGTTTCTTTTATTCTCAAGAAAGTTCGAATCAATCTGACGACATTGCATCTATTTATTTCTATCACGAACAATACTAACATATAATGACATGGTTGTAAAGAGTAAATTTGCATGAGTACAGATTTGATTTTAATGTTGATCTAGATTTTGAGTTCAGCATTTCCTTATCGTTTCATAAGTTATGAGCTAATTGGGTTTAATTTTATTTTTTATTTTTTTTTTTGTAAATGAAAATAAGTTTAATTTACATAAATTGCATTAACTTTTTATGAACATCTGTTTTTCTATGTTTCTGAAAAATATCACACAACTTTATCGAAAGACGAATATTTATTTTTAATCATATATTCGCTTTTCTACTTAAAAGTTTATTTTACTTTCGTACTCTTCAATAAATTCTTGAGATGAAGCAAGCTCAATATTCCCAATATCGATGACCCTGAGGTAGGAAATATCCAAATGCATCTGAAAATTGATTCTTATATTAATTTCTGGTGCCAAAGCTGTCCATAACTCTGGTCGATTGTTTAAGGCACATATTATGCAGTGGGGGGGGTAGTTCTTCTCGATTACTTCACCAACGTTTGAGAGTAGATTAAACTGATGTAGCCTGAGTTATAGAGTTTGAAAAGAAGAAGAGAATGTCAAAGGATCGTGGGAAGATTCTGGAGCGAACTGAGTTTGAGATTGATGTACAAATGAAATGATATAGACCGGGGCTTTCATACAGTGAACTTTCTATAGCGAATAAAGACATGCACTCAGCCAAAGGTAGTTCTTATTTAGCAAGATTATGCATTTAGTGTCCAGAGAAGATGAATGAACCATTGAGTAGTAATAAATAAGCGTGCCAAAAGATAAACGTCTTAATCAACTGACCTCATGGGTCACTATCCAATGAATGTGGTCGATATTTCATTTTAACCAAGTGAATCATCAATATGTATCATTATAGATAGGTATGCGAATGAAGATAATCTGTTGTTATTTATTTACTATTTGTAGTTAAAGCAGATATTAATTTCTCACGGGTATTTAGCTCTTCCGTTCTAGTCAGGAATGTTCAAATCAGGTATTAGTGAAATAAAGTTCTTCCCTTTTATGCCTATAGCAAATATTTCATTGCTCTTGTAATTCCGTACTATCGCCGAAATTAAGCAACGTCGATCCAGTTCAATAATTAAGTGGGTGATCTTTTAAGAATACTAGGATATTGAGTAATGGATATAGCTTAGTTTTGTTGATCGGAGAGCAAAGTACCAATTCTTGTTAAGTTATTTCCATTAAATTACGATCATATACCCTTGGAAAATGTAAAATCTTTTCTTACAGCTATTGGTTAATTATTAAGACGAGTATCAGCAAAGAATTTATATTGCAAAAATCTTACAATGTAAAAATATTTTTTAGCCTGAAATAAACTGTCAAGGATTTTAGAAACCGTAAAAAATTGGCTTACAATGAAGTAATTTATATGTTTATAAAAAACTAGCAGTATAGCCCGGCGTTGCTCGGGTGTAATTAAAGCTTTAAAACTAATCCATGATCCTGGAGCTCAGACTCAGCCTAAAGAATATTTGAAATAATAAAATAATTGCGACAATTTACCAATCACACCTAGTATATATATATATATATATATATATATATATATATATATATATATATACTAGCAGTATAGCCCGGCGTTGCTCGGGTGTAATGAAAGCTTTAAAACTAATCCATGGTCCTGGAGCTCAGACTCTTTGGACGTTGGCGCAAAAGACTAAAAAGCAATAGTTGTTTCTAGTTAAAGCGAAACTGTAGACTGAAAAAAAAATAAGTGGATGCAATCAAATTTTGATTTCCTGGTATCGATATTTTTTCGTCCTAAACTGAATTTTGAAGGCTAAATAAGCCCTCTGAGCAAATGGTATCGTGACTGAGACTAAGAACTACAATTATACCTACTTAGATCCAAACCCAAAGCAAAAACAAAAATAAAAGGTCTGAAAAAATACAGACATACAAGCAGATAAACATACACACACACACAAACATCTTGCCTTTTATAGATATATATATTATCGATTTACTGCACTATTGTAAGAACTGCAACCTTGAAACTTCTGAATATAGTTTCTTATGTTTTTGTCTATGGGTGTATCAAATTTAATTAACATCGGAGCACTCCCTCCAAAACCCGATTTTTCCGATTATTGATTTTCGATATTTATCGGGGGTACCTCGACACAAAACCTAGTTAAGAACACTCGCAGACGCTTATAGTAGAACTGTGTAAATTTTTAAGAAAATCGGTTCAGCCGTTTCGGAGTCTATAGGTAACGGGCACACACACACACAGACACGCATACACATACACACACAGAGACAAAGTTCCATTTATAAATAAGTTTAGATTAAAGAAAACAAATTAAAAGTGAAAAAAAAAAGGCAATGATACAATATTCCCACCAGTGAGTATGAAGAGATAAAAATGAGTGATGAAAAAATCAAAGAAAACTTTGAAGAAATCTGACGTTGGGAAGAAAGTCCGTGTATATTAAATAACGTTCCTGTTTACAGCTAAGAATGCAAACTAAAATGTTCAAACACAAAAAATAGGTTTGTTAATTCATAGAATCCACGAAATTCACGTCAGTAGAACAAATCTATGTGGTTTCGGGGAGGATTTTTCAAATATTCGATTTTCATCTTGTGAGAATATGAATTTTTCCTGAGTCGAGAGTCTTCACTAAGTATATATAAACGAACGAGAGATTTTCGGAATATTACTTTTAATATTATAATGTTATATGTGTTTGTGAGAAAATATAGCGGATTTCATTTATATCTGTTTTTGTATTTGTTTTTGGAATATCCTATGTCTGGCAACAGGACTCTAAATCATGCCACATAAGTGAGAAAAACTATGGCTGTCATAGTTCAACCACATTGATGTGGCACCTTAGGCCCTGGGCTGGCTTGTTAATTGTAACGCTCGTTCACTTCGACGGTCGTGACGGCACTAGTTATGACACTGCCATCCGGTTGGCCGGTTGGTTCGTCGCTGTTGCTAGTCTTGACGATCTCGTCCGATGACTTTGTCACAAAAGCTGGTTTTCAAGATGTCTTTTGCAACAACGCGTCACTGTCCCACGTTGTGAATTGATCCCAGAGGTCGCGTCGTGCAATCTTAGTAGCCGCCTTTCTATTAGAGCCAGTTCGAACACTGGTGTACACTTGTGGTTAAAAATAATCACGGCACCAAAGATGGCCGGTTTTTATAGTCAACACCGCCCGCTAAGATAGTAATCTAGCTTTTGGAGGGCGTATACAATAGCATACGCCTCTCTTTCCATCACCGGCAATCTCTGCTGTGTTTCTGAGAGTTTACGAGACAAGAAATATATCGGTACTTCTTCTGGTATGCCAGGTACTGGACACTCCTTATCAGGACAGAGTTGGGTGATTACCACTCCTACACATTACTCACTAGCATCTGTGTATAGTACCATGGGCTTGCTCAGATCAGGCTACGTCAGCAGGAGTACAGTCGTCAGCTGTTCTTTTAGCGCATGAAAGGCCCTTCTACAGTCCTCTGTCCACTTAAATCATGCGTACTTTTTGGTCAACGCTATCCAGGGAGTCGCTATCCGAGAAAATGCCGGTATAAAGCGCCTCTAATATCCTACAGCCCCTATAAATCCTCTCACCTGCCTTACTGTCTGGGGCTCTGGCATTTATCACTTTTACCTTATCCATATCAGGTTTGATTCTCTTATCGCTTATTATAAATCCTAAGTACTTGGTCTCATTACTTAGGAATTGGCAATTTGATAGTTTTAACTTCAACCCGTGCCCTCTCATTCGACCAAAATCTTGTCTCAAGTGGTCAAAATGTTCTTCTGGGGTCTCGGAGAACACCTGAATATCGTCCAGGTAAGCCATAGCAAAATTCCCCATTCCCCCTAGAACTACATTAGTTGCTGGAAAATTCCAGGTGCATTGGCCAGGCCAAAGGGCGTGACTTTATATTGAAACAGACCCGCGTGGCACGCAAATGCAGCCTTTTCTTTACCAGCCTTATCAAGGTCCACCTGCCAATACCCTGATCTCATATTTAATTTGGAAAAAAATTTAGATTTTTTCCAGCAGAGACAATATGTTTTCTATCAATGGCAATGGCCTGGAAATGGCGTTCAGTTTCCTAAAATCTACGCAGAATCTATGCCTGCCATCTTTTTTATCTATGTGGAAGCTCCAGGGAGACTTTGATATCTCTATCATGCCTGTTTTCAGCATATCTCTCACTGCTTCCTGTTCCAGGAGCCTTTTATGGATAGGAGATCTATAAGGCCTTAATTTAATGAGAGGGTGATCACCTATGTCTATTTTTTATCTTTACCGTATCAGTTTGGCTATCTGAGATAGCCACCACATCACGATTGGCTCGCAACAGGTTCTTTACTCTAGTCTTAAATTCTTTGCGCCCCATTACTTCTGCTATGTCATCTACCCTCTTTGAACACTCTTTTTCCTTTTTGTCTAGCATTATTTGCTATCTGGTCCTTAGGGGTAAGGCTCTACCTCCTCCCCTTTCCATACTTTAATGGTCTTAGAGGCTTCGTTCGCTAATAACATGGGAACTATTTCAGTCGCATTTATCACTGTCTCACACATGACCGCCTCACTCTCTTCAGATCTACATTTCTCTAAAGGAATTGTATGATTCCCTTCTTCACCTTTTCCTTTGTCATTAATCTCCCTCTGCCTGTTACTGCAGTTCTGGGGGAGGGATTAACTCTATATCCTCTTCTGCCACTACTGTTATACCTCTGTTGGGGAAGCCTCCGAATGGCATCTTTTCACCGTTCACCACAAACAGAGCAATTCTAGCCTTATTTCTATGTAGCCAATCTTCTCTCAAGATCATTTCTGCACACAGTCCGGGAGTGATATAAAATTTCTGGAGGCTCTGCGTCCCTCCTACCTTCATCGGAAAAGTCACCATACCCATTATTTTCATGGAACCACCATCAGCCTGTGTGATTTCTATATCGGGCCTTCTCATTCGTAATTGATTTTTTCAATTTTCTGTATTCTTCCTCCCTCAATAACGATATAGACGCCCACGTGTCTACAATGGCCTTCACCACTGAAACACCTACCACTACCTCACAAGAGAGCTCTCTTTCCTGCGTCAACAAGGAAAATGCCTTTGCTCGCTGCCCACCCAGCTATGGGTGCTGTCAATAGCAGTCCTTCATTAAAGTCTATACGAGGACCCCCCCCCCCGGTATCTATTCCCATATCGGGATCTTTTATTTCTGCCCTCTTTTCTGTCTCCAGATGGGCTGCTTCTCTTCAGGTGTCCTGGTTTTCCACAAAACCAACACCTTTTTGGACATTTCTTCGCAAAATGACCTATCTACCCGTAGCTCCAACAATGCAATGGGTTTTTATTCACACAGGTCACCCTGCCTCTTTTTTCTTGGGCCCGTTGTTTTACGCTCTCCTGGTTCAATTCTCGAAATTTTGTCTTCACTTTTAACGTTGGTGGGGGTTTTACTTCTTGCCCATTTTTGCCCATATGCTTTCTACCACCGCATCTTTCTTGTTTGTGAATTGGGGGCAGCCCCCACTCTGTGGGACATTCTGTCACACAATGACCTCTATGCTGGCACTTTCAACACACTAGGCCATATCTAACGAACGTGGGTTTCTGAAAATCTTGTCTTTGGGGACATTCCTCTTTGTAATTTTCTCATCGCTCCCTTCTTTCTGGACCAGCTGGGGTACTATCTTTGGTTTTGCGTTCATCCACTCTCCACCTTACTTCAGACCCCCCTCGCTCTATTTTGCCCGTGACACCGCCGTCGCCAGCCTAACCTGGCTCTCTTTCAGCACATCATGTCTGACGCGCTCGTCTCGAAGTGCGCCGACATATAGATCTACCAATTGGACCTGGATGGCTGCATGCACTCTGACCTCAACCAGGTAGGCCAGAGAAGCTGATTTTTTCCGCCCTTTTACCTAATCCTTCAACCCCCTCGTGCCTTTCCTGGGCAAGCTCTATGACGCCTCTCATGGCCTCCATGGCTGTGTTTTTATTGGCGTATTCCTCAATTAGTGGCGCCTTAAGTCTTTCCCAGGTCAATTGAGGGTCCCCTTCCAGGATAAATTCCGACGGTTCATTAAATTTTCATTAAAATCTTTTCACAATTTCTCTAAAATTGGAGCTGTCCGTTTTCTAGGTGATATAAAAAATAACAAATTTCTTTCGGATTCTTAACGAGACTTGACGGGATTTGACGAATCAGAGGCGGTTAATGACGACGACGAGACGGCGGCGGTGTGGGGTTGGTTTACTTGTCGTCTGGAAGCTCGCTCCCGGCTCGACTGACTTTTTCTCGTCGAGTCTCCATTTTTATAACCTTCTTCAATTCTCTCTGGGGATCTAGCCGACTCGGAGCCTTCGCCCAATGAAATAATTTTCCACCCACTCGACAAGCGGGAGTCATATTCAGATTTTCAAATTTCCCAAAGGTTTTCTGTTCTCAGGGAACATCTGTTGAGGGACTTTAACCCCGCCTGATCCCATCAAAACAATCCTAATATTTTGTTTTGGTTAATCATAAAATTTTACCTTTACCTAAAAATATTCACTTCGAACACGAAAGAAGAAAAAATATATTTTTACCTTTTTTTACCAAAAATAGTTAATTGTTTTATTACTCGTATTTTAGAAGTACATGATACTATTAAATATTTTTTTACATAAGCTCACATCGCCAATTACAATAAAGAACAACCAATAATACTACTAATATTAATTCCCGTCTCTCTCTCTCTCTTCGCTGTATTAAACCAAACAATAGTATGTATAGCCGCGTGAGATAGTGCCACATTGCTTGTTATGTATGAGGCGTAGATGACCAACAAAAATCTTTTTAACACCAAAGAGGAACTAAAGGCAAAGAATATGACTGCATTCGCCAATAAAAAAAAAAAGAGACTGTCTAGAAGCGTTTTAGGCTGTTGATGAAGCCGATGTAAATTTTTAAATAAATTTAATTTTTAGTATTCAAGATATTTTTCTGTAATTTTGGCCGATATATCTGTGAAAATGAGATACCAGTATTATTTGAATTTTGCATAATTAGACGACAATTCTATTATTGTTAGTTTTATATATTCAATCCAGCACAGAAATGTAACAAAAAAAGAATAAAATTATTCTGATTATTTTTTCTAAAAGGTCTTTGTGAAAAAATACCAATTTCACATATCCGATACTCTTGGGTATGATGATAAATGGCACTAGAGAGGAAAGCCTTTGATCTGGAGATTGGAATGTTTGAAAATCGTGGACCCACCTCCTAATTCTGTGTTTTTTTTTTCTTCCCCTAGGTCCATCCTGACACGGTGTGTAAGGATCTGGTATGGACAAATATGGATTACCAGACAAAAAGAAATTTTATGAAATTGAAAAAAAGAATAAACATTTTTATATAAAAATTAGCATTATATCCCGTCGTTGTCCATGCAACTCTGTACATTTCTGTAGTAGGAGATATAAAAAACATAATTATATAAAAAAGTTTTGTTTCAAAATTGTTAAAAAATTCCAATAAAAAAATCTCTATTTTCTTTTGATTTGCGTAAACGTAATTTGATGTTTTATGTGACATTGTAAACAATATTACGTTTGTTTTTGTTTAAAAATTACGGGTGAAAATATTTACATTTTTAGTTAACTACATGAATTTAACATAAAAATAAAAAAAAACTATTTTCTTTTACTGAAATTAGAAATATAAAAACTTTTACGCTCTCTGTTTAGAAATTTTTGAAGAATATTTAAAAATTTAGACAGCTAATTTTAGAGGAAAGGTTACATTAATGCCACACGAATTACTGATAGTTGATTTCCTGCATGAAATATTTAGCGAAAAAAAAACTTTAGTATTTTTAATTTCATTTTCTAAAGTAAAAAACACATTTTTTTAAAAAAAGTACTTCTTTTGTTTCAAAATTACGTGGGAAAATATTTACATTTTTTGTTGACCAAATTAATTTTTAAAACGTCGGAATAAAAGTTAATTATAAAACCCATTTTTACTTTTAATAAAAAATATTTTAGTTGCGTTTGACACGTGTGATTTGATTTCTGTGATGTAATATATATATTCTTTTTTTAATCATATCACCCCGCGCAAGGCCGTAACGCTACTGATGTGCAAGGTGCTATTTAAGTGTTATATAGGAACCATCTTAGATCTTAGATGTTTTACGAAGCAAATATAAACAATCGGCTTCATTGGTCAAGCGAATCGGAAAATTGCTGAACTTAAACTCAAAAATATGTCGACCTGGGTTCCCTATAGATATGTGTCCCTAGAAAGTTTGGATTGCGTAGTTTAAAAAATGTAGGCGTGCATGAGGAATAGTCACAAACAGATTCACAGATTGTCTTTTATATATATAGATAACCAACAATACATATTTAGAGTAAAATTACCAACAAGAGATTTTTATAATAAAGTTATGAACAATAACCTTTATAATAAATTATCAACAATTCCTATCTAAATTAAATTACCAATAATATCTATTAATTCTATATATTTATTTGAAGCCCTAAAATTTTGGTCAAATATTTCCAAATTAAATAGCCCACATGCCGCTAAACGAAATTAACCAGTCAGCCATTCGTTCACAGTCTTTTATAAGAATTGATTTTAGAAAGCAGTTTTACACAACTGACACTTTAGATATTTTTAACATGTTCAGTACCATGCACTAGATTCATATGGAATTCATGGCTCGATTTTCCAGGTTTAAACATGGGCTACGCGCTAATTTGCAGTATTCGGCGAAAGGTTATACACACCGATGCATTTTAAATTCCATATAATCAAGCGTAAAAATTCCCATATTTGAGCTCTTATGACACCACCATTTACTCCCGCAGCGATCAGAAATCTGCCGAGGCTGACAAAGCAAACATCGCTGCTGATCCTGAAAATAACCTCCAATCTGTGGTGGACTGGGGTAAAAATTGCTTGTGATTTTTAATCCTTCCAAAACAAAGCTGATATTATTTAACTACCATAGACAATCACTATGAATCAGGCTGGTCTCCCTGAAAGCAAATCATTGCGCCTCTTTGGCCTAACTCTATCCGCTGACCTCAAATGGAATGACTACTTTGAAGAGATAGCTAAATCTGCTGCTAGGAATATAGGTTCGCTGTGTAGGGTCTGAAACCATCTTGTACATGTATGAATCAAGCATCTACCCGTTCAGTAAATACTGCTGTCATATCTGGTCGGGTGCTCCTGCTATTCATCTGGGGCTTCATAACAAAATCTAACGGAGAATCTGAAATGGAATTGATCCTGACCTGGTAGCTCAACTCCAGTCATTTTCTCACCGACGTTTACTCTACAAATATTTTCACGGCAACTACTCCGATGTGATTAATTCTCTCGTGCCCACTCTGCATAAATTTACTCTAGCTACTATACTAGAGACTAGCACTCACACTATTAATGTAAAACCAATCAAATATAAATACAACTTCTACTCTGGAAGCTTCTTTTCTCGCACTTTCCACCTGTGGAATTCCCTTCCGTATATTTGCTTCACTGACAGCTAAATCTCCAAGAATTTAAATGCAGTGTCAATTGTGCTCTCTTATCTTTTTGGCTAACATCCTTTCCCTGACAACTCATTTATCATGTTCTCCTCCCTTTCCACCCTACTCTCATGCAACTCTCTTCACACCATTGTTCTCATCCTTCTCGTGCCCATTCTCTGATACCCTCTGTAACTTGTTCCTCTTTCGCATAACTCAGCTCTTATGTAACCCCCTGCACACAAGTGGTAGTACTGCCTACCTTAGGGCGAAATGATCTAAACTTATTTATAAATGGAACTTTGTTTGCGTGTTGGTGTATGTGTGTTTGGGTGTCTCTGTATGTGTGTGTCCGTTACCTATAGACAAAACAACTGAACCGATTTTCTTGAAAATTTACACAGTTGTAGTACAAGCGTTTGTGAGTGTTGTTAGCTAGGTTTTGTGTCGGGGTACGCCCGAGAAACATCGAAAATCGATAATCGAAAAAATCGGGTTATAGAAAGAGTGGTCCGATTTTAATCAAATTTGATACACTCACAGAAATAGACATAAAAAACTATATTCAAAAATTTCAAGACGGTTCTTACAATAGTGCAGAAAATCGATTATATATATATATATATATATATATATATATAATCGATTTTCAGCACTATTGTAAGAACTGCAACCTTGAAATTTCTGAATATAGTTTATTATGTCTTTGTCTATGTGTGTATCAAATTTTATTAAAATCGGACCACTCCTTCTATAACCCGATTTTATATATATATATATATATATATATATAAGGCAAGATATTTGTGTGTGTGTCTAGTTTACTGCCTGTATATCTATTTTTTTTAACCCTTTTATTTTAGTTTTTTCTTCGGGTTTGGCTCTAAGTAGGTATAATTGTAGTACTCAGCCATGATACTATTTACTCAGAGGACTTATTTAGTCTTCAAAATTCAGTATACGACGAAAAAACTTATTTGATATCGATACCAGGAAATCAAAATTTGACTTACATCCATTCATTTTTCTTTCAGTCTACGGTTTTGCTTAAACTAGAAAAAAACTATTGCATTTTAGTCTTTCGTGCCAACATCCAAAGAGTCTAAGCTCCAGGACCATGGATTAGGTTTAAAGCTTTCATTACACCCGAGCAAGGCTGGGCTATACTGCTAGTTATAAAATAAACTCAACTTCTCTTATTTTGATTTAATTATTATTATTTTTTTTTTTAATCATATCACCCCAAGCAAGGCGAAAGCGCCACTGATGCGCAGGGGGCTACATAAGAGTGAAAAGATTGGAAAAGAGAAAAACCGGAAATCACATCCTAAACAGGAAACAAGGGATGAGCCTCTTCACCTGTTCAATAGACGTGGGTGGAGTGTGAACCGGGCGATAGTTAATCTATCTACTCCAATTGAAAAAAAAAAGTGCGAAAAGACTGGAAAATAAAAAAAGAGAAAAACCGGAAACCATATTCTAAACAGGAAACAAGGGATGAGCCTCTGGGACAAATAACACAAATAAAGGGACATATTTTTGGAGCTAAGTTTTGTTTTTTTCCATCGTCACCACATATACTCTATAAATGACTCTTAAAAACTGATTATTCAATGACACTTGTAAAACCACGAATCGAGTGAAATACAAACAGTTAACGAATTTCATTAAAACAATTTAATTTAATATTCAGTCAATGACACTTAAGCGATCATGTCTCTTTCGACTGATTAGGCAGAAGATTTTCCCCCAATATCTTGCCATTTCTTTCTGCTGTATACTATTTGCCAACCAAACTGTGCTGCTATTCATCTCATCGCTGAAGGGATTAGATTAGAGATGAATTAATACATTTCCCAAGAGTATTTGCCCGAGAGTGAAAGCAACATATTTAACTGGAATTCTAAATTGTCTCTCCGATTACTCATTCTTAGTCGATATTTATTGCTCCACAACGCACCTCAAGTATTAATAGGTTTCAAATTAGTCAGATTAGAAAACTTGAAAATATACAGTGTCTCATGTAAACAAAAAGAGAGAATGTTACTAAAGCGATTTCACGAAATATCGTGCGTATCGCTTAAATGAATATTCACCAAACATATTTGAAACTTTACGAGTGTCTTAGATTTCTGTTTAATTGGTGACATAAAAATTGTTAATGAAAACAAACATTGACGAAAATTGAATATATGAAACTATAACTAAAATTAATTTTTATTCTATATCTTTTAGGATATTATATTTTCTGAATTTCTTAATCTTTTTCTTTGCTGAATTTCCCTATAAAAAACGATGTCAAATTTATTTGATATCTCTTAAATATATTTGCGTTTGTAACGTCACTCGATGCCAACGCATCTCGATTTTGTCTTAATGTTCTTTTAAAACTTCCTGGTCCCTCACCACACTGACTCCTCTTGGTTAATGATTAAATTAAATATTCTGGATACCAGAAGCATTTTCCTAAATATCAAGCAGAAAAGTACCTGTCTGACTGATAATATTTGAACATCAGAGACACATTTGAGAATTTTTTTTTAATTCTTTGTTCACAAAGTGGTGCGATCACTTGAAAGTATTCCATTCATTAACGGATTAGTTTTATCTACTCAACCTGAAATTGAAAAAAGTGACAATAAAAATAACCTCCTAACATTTCAAAAAAAGCTTAAATTCATTTGACTGAAACATAATTTCTATGTTTTCTATTGAAATAAACTTTTAAGTAAAACTTATAAGGATGCCAGACTAAAAACAGCTATTAGTGAAAAACACTCGCGTGTGATTTAGCGTGTTGGGTGTCATTCTAACTGGTTAATATTTTTCCAGTAAGATGTCAGCTTGTTTTAGATTTAGCACACTGCATCGAGTCCTTCTAGCTGTACATTTAATTTCATGTCCCTTTATGATATTGTCAATCGCGTCTCTCCATAACTTTCATTATTGTCAGTTGTTTTGATATGTTCTTAAATATAATGGCGTTGTTTCTCGTTGTCTTCTATACGGTTTTGTATTCGTAAAATAAGAATTACTTTTTGTTTTAGATCTTAAACTCATGAGGTGGAAAAATATTTGGGAGTTTAAAAACAATATTTTTGACTAATATTGTTTCCCTACTGAATGTGGAGATTATTTTATCTCCCGAAAGCATTGTTCTCCCAGTTGGATTTAGTGTACTTTTTGTATATGTTTACCAAACGATATCAGGCATCAGAACCTTTCGTAGAATAAAAGACAGCTGATTGGGTGATGAAAATTAGGTATTTACTTTGATCCACTCTTGTCATACAAGGCTCTGACTAAGTCTTTGCACTGCAGTGTATAACAAAGCCAAAATTGCGCTTGTGGATAATGGCAAAAGGACAGCTCTCTCTCTCTCTCTCTCTCTCTCTCTATATATATATATATATATATATATATATATATATATATATATACTAGCAGTATAGCCCGGCGTTGCTCGAGTGTAATGAAAGTTTTAAACCTAATCCATGGTCCTGGAGCTCAGACGCTTTGGACGTTGGCACGAAAGACTAAAGAGCAATAGTTGTTTCCAGTTAAAGCGAAACCGTAGACTGAAAGAAAAATGAATGCATGTAAGTCTAATTTTGATTACTTGATATCGATATCAAATAAGATCTTTTCATCGTAAACTGAATTTTGAACGGTAAATAAGTCCTCTGAGTAAATGGTATCATGGCTGAGACAAAGAACTACAATTATACCTACTTAGAGCCAAACCCGAAGCAAAAACTAAAATAAAAGGGTTGAAAAAAATAGACATACAGGCAGATAAACACACACACACACACACACACACAAACATCTTGCCTTATATATATATATATATATTATCGATTTTCTGCACTATTGTAAGAACTGCAACCTTGAGATTTCTGAATATCGTTTCTTATGTCTTTTTCTATGAGTGTATCAAATTTGATTAAAATCGGACCACTCCTTCTATAAACTGATTTTTTCGATTACCGATTTTCGATATTTATCTGGGGTACCTCGACATAAAACCTAACTAAGAACACTCGCATACACTTATAGTACAACTGTGTAAATTTTCAAGAAAGTCGGTTCAGCCGTTTCGGAGTCTATAGGTAACGGACACACACACATACACACAGACAAAGTTCCATTTATGAATAAGTTTATATATATATATATATATATATATATATATATATATATATGTGTGTGTGTGTGTGTGTGTGTGTGTGTGTGTGTGAATTCAAACATTTTTATAGTGAATACTAGAAATAGACACGCCATTGATATTTTTAATTTAACATAAAACAACAAAGCAACACCAATAAATACAATTATCGGAACAAAAACAACTCTCCACTTAGCAGCAAATGTCTAACCAAAAATACTTTATATAAAGATACAGTAACAAAATTAAAATAGAAGAAAATATTTACATAGAAAACTTTTTTTTATCCAACTAGACATAAATTGCTTCTATCACTTCCTCAATAAGCACACACGAAACGATGAACATGACATCGCGAAACAATACATAAACATGCCCGACTAAGACTTAGACATCATTAGTCACTGAAGAAAGTCAACATTTTAATTCAACAACAAAGTATGGATAAAAAGCGAAAGGTGAATAATAGCAACAATGGCAATATGGATGACAACCTTGACGTGACAATGGCCAGTTACGATAACGTAACAATATGTGAACTCAAAGCACATTATATATAAAATGAATTAGCAAATATCATTAAAAAAACTAAACAAAACAGGCATTTACAGGAACGACAGCCTAATAATCATAAAAAAACCTGTAATTATAGAATTAGAGAAAAATATAAAAATAAGTTATAGAAACCCCAGAACACATGGATTTATAACAGACATAAAATCTGATCTAAAAAGTAATTTTAATTGATGTAACATTCAATTTAAACGACAACACATTAAAACCATAGAAGAAAAGAAGACAATAGCCGAATACACGAATAAAAATATCAACCACACCTAACTTATTCAAACACATACCTATATCCATAAAGAAAAAATATCAACGAATTCCAGCAACATAAACATATTAAATGAAAAATAAATCAATACGAATCTACACTAAGAAATAGCAATTATACGAATAAAGTAGAATACACAAACGAAAACAATAAAAAAAACTGAAAAAATGTAACCTGGTTCAACCTACCCTACAAGTATACATTAAGAACAACCTACCCTGCAACCTACCCTACAAGTATACATTAAGAACAAAAAGGGGAACATATATTCTTCAACATTATTGAAAGAAAACATCATTCTAAACACAGAAAACTTTCAAAATCCCTCATCAAAAATCATGAGCCATCTTCAGATAGGTTGTTTAGACGGAAATATTATAACATCCACCATCACCGAAAAGCTTAGAAGAAAATCAATAAATAATTATCCAAATTTTGGAGAATTTTTTTCTTTATTTTCAACTGAAATTAAAGCCAAATTACGATGTTTAGAACGGCTCAGGATTAAACATAATAGACATTCATTGTCTCTTATATTTAACAGCATATGTTTAGAAAATGACTTGCTGCCTCGATACACTAAATATATCTATATCTATCTATCTATCTATCTATATATATATATATATATATATATATGATTTAAAAATTATGTTATATAATGTTTTAGACAATTAGATAACGTTTACTTTTGTTGACAGAAAGTCAAATGATAGAAATGTAATCTAAATATGTTTAATTGAGTCATGCCTTTAAGCCTTTCTTCGAATGTTTGCATTCAGACTGGCTGTTATCCTGGGGAATACGCAGTGGTATGACTGGGAGAGTTAGATGCAGTAATGTTTTTATTTAATTATTTCATTTTCTTTGATTTTGGCATATAGTCCTTTTCAGGGTCTTAACAAGAGACCTAAGGTCAGAAATGGCATTATGACATATTCTATTGAACGTTTTTGAGGGAAATAAACCAAAAAAAATCAACCTAAGATCTCACATATTTCACATATATAAAGCCCTTCATAAGGTGAACGCTGTACATGTAATCAGTCAGCCAATGCCATACGTGATAGACATTTTGGGCGATCACGTCTCGAAAGAGACATGACTGACTGGGCAGAAAATTATCCCGCAGTAGTTTGCCATTGCTTTCTGCGGTAGACTAGTTACCAGTTAAGGATATAGAACTGAAGCTGTTCCTATTATTTAATCCATAACTGGAGGGAAGAGACGCATTAATACCTTTCCCAAGGGTATTTGTGCGTAGTGTATTCAAGGAATTCAACTGAAATTCGAACTCGGCTTCCCGATTTGTCGTTCGGAGTCGATATCAACTGCACTACCATGCATACCCTTGCACATGTAACGTACATTTTTTAATTTTCTTTTTTTATCAATTACGTTCTCTATGACAGGCGATATAATACTACATTTATATGTCCTGTACACAAATTCGCGCCATTGATCCCACCCAGTAAATATCCAACTCACTTCAACTATAAATTGACCACTGATATGAATATGATAATTATTGATCTATCTATGTATTTTTTTAATCGGGCTTATGTGATTTTTTTACTCTCTTTTGTCGTTAATTATCAGACTCCTTATCCCATTTAAGTACTCGATGTATTGATGTGAACATGTTTATTTCATTGATCTCTATCAACACTCAGCTCCCGATTAAGAAAATAAATCACTGCGTTTCATTCGAGATAAGTGGGCGTCCTTTGGTTGGTTTTATGTTTAAGCAGTTGACCTGAGCAGGCTGCAAATAGATTTTGCTTTTATGTACTTTCTGAAAGACTTTTCGATGTCCGGTAGAAAAAGGACAAACATGGCGGCCAAATATATAAGACGCTGTTAACAGAGTCAATTAAAGTCCAGTATACATTGAAATTCACTTGCTAACACCTCAAGCATACGGCTCTCTCAATGGTATTTTATTGAATTGAAACATTCGATTAACAATTGTACAGAAGGCAAAGTGTAAGTAAAGAATAATTACGGTTTGTGAATCACAATCAGTTCATATTGAGAAACTCTGCACTAAACTGTTTTAAATTAGTTTTGTTTTATTAATGCTTCGTAGCGAGTTCGAATTCCAGTTGAATCCATTGTATTCACTTACGCGCAAATACCCTTGGGAAAGGTATTAATCCGTCTCTTCCTTCCAGTTATGGGTTAAATAATAGGACAGATTGGGTTCTATAGCCTTGGTCGGCAACCAGTCTACCGCAGAAAGCAATGGCAATCTACTGCGGGATAATCTTCTGCCCAGTCAGTCATGTCTCTTTCGAGACATGATCGCCCAAGCGTGTATCACGTATGGCACTTAACTGACTGACTGAAGTTTGACATTTAGTTTGTAGAGAATATAAAATTGGTATAGAATGCATCGAAAAGACGAATCGAAAAGCAATTTCAACAAAATAAATTAAAAGATTTTAATAACTTTGTGAAAATTCACCTTGTTTTAGTCACTTGATGGCAATAGAAATGAACAGCTTGTTACAGAATAATTGCTTCCAGTTAAATCACGTTGTTAATTGTGAAATTCTAGAAATAATTTTATTCATTTTAACATTAGAAACAAAAAAAAACGATCCACATATTCGCCATTAAAATATTTATTCATTTTATACTGCTGTCATATAAGGTATCATATACAAATATATATATTTGCTCTATACAGAAGAAAACATATCACATATTAATTCAACAAGCAGTATGGACAGGTACAAAAACAAAAACAAACAATGTTTCCAGGAGGCATAAGGATCATGCCGGTTGTTTCCGCTATATCTTTGGTGAGATCACGGATTCTTTTCTTACTACTGAGAATCTTCTAAAGAATCATTCTCGCGATTCTTAAAGAAATTACAATTATTCATCACATAAGCTGATATCTCTCACCGGACGGCACATGAATTCATCTTAATCAAAGGGAGATAACTGTGCTTTACGGTATTCAGTACTAGTGAAAGAGCGTTTATAGATAGAAGAAGTTTTTATATAGACTTCAAAGAGTCTGATAATCGTATAAGGACAATTTATGTGTCAGCAAAATTTCCTTTTAATACATTGGATATTCTTGTGAGTGGCTCGAAATGTTCAGGTAAAAGTAATTAAACGTCTGGAAATATGAAAACAGTATCTATTCCTCGGTATATTGCGATAAAAAAATTTATATAACAATTGTTCAAAGCTGCATTAGACATGTTAGGTAAATAACGGTCCAAAAAAATAGAAGATAAAGAAAAGCAATAAGTACTTAATTCGAAATATTATTTTCCGCATTTCGTCCGTTTATTATGTTTTTCACTCCATTGGTTGTCTTCAGTTTATTTCCTTGAGCAGAAACAACCAAACCATAAAACGTCAAATTCATCCAGTAAAGATAATCGGTGTACAGCCTGTTGAAACTTGGCAATGATATCCAGAAAAAATGTAGAAATGAGAACTATAATGCCCTAAAAACTTCTACTTGACTAAATTCTGTTTCAGACTCATTCTGTATATATATATATATATATATATATATATATATATTTATAAATGGAATTTTGTGTGTGTGTCTGTGTGTGTGTCCGTTACCTATAGACTCCGAAACGGCTGAACAGATCTTTTTTAAAATTTACACAGTTGTACTATAAGCGAATGTTCTTAGCTAAGTTTTGTGTCGAGGTACCCCCGATAAATATCGAAAATTGATAATCGAAAAAATCGGGTTATAGAAGGATGGTCCGATTTTAATCAAATTTGATACACTCATAGACATAGACATAAGAAAAGATATTCATCAGTTTCATTGTTGCAGTTCTTACAATAGTGCAGAAAATCGATAATATATATATAAAAGCTTTCATTAAACTCGAGCAACGCTGGCTATACTGCTAGTTGTGTATAAGAATATTTTTTGTTTGTTTGTAGACACCTTTTTTAGACTTTAGAATCTGTAACGGTAGAGCTAGAAAAATATAAGAAAGCAATTTATAGAATTCTTCAACAGTCTAGGATTTACTATAGACATAAAAACAAATTTAAAAATAGATAAAACACTTACCTTATGCAACAACATATACAAACTATACGAAAAGAAATCAACTTCATATAACAACAAACATTCTACTCACTCTCCAAATATATTCAAACACATACCCATATCCATAAACAAAAGACTATATACGAAATTAAGTAAAATAAAATATTCAATGAAGACCAAAAAAAAAAAAACGTATGAGTCAGGACTAAAAGTATAACGGATAAGGAATTTTTTTTTTTTAATCATCTCACCCCAAGCAAGGCATTCCACTGCCACTATTGCGCATGGGGTTACATAGGGGAAGGTAAAGAGAAGGAGTGGTTAGACATAGGGAATGTCAGGAGGAAGGTGACAGATGAGTAAGGATAGCGAGGATGAGGGTTAAGGCAGATGGGAAGAGTGCTTGATAGAATGGGAGCAGGTTAGTGTGTTAGGAGGTGTCTATTGACCTTACATTTAAACTCCTGGAGATTGTAGACGTCGGGGAAGCAATCGTTTGGAAGAGAATTCCACAGTCGGGAAGTGCGAGGAAAGAAAATGTTGGAGTAGAAGTTACGGCTGCATTTTATCGGTTAAATAAACTTGAATACACAAACGAGGAAAAACCAAGCAAAAACAATAGAAAAAAAGATAATCTGGTTTAATTCCACCCTAAGACAACAATATAACAAAAATGGGAAAATATTTTTCAACATAATTGAAAAACACTACCTTAAACATAAAAACATCGAAAAAAATCACTAAAAAACAGTCAAGATCAGCTACAGCTGTATGGAAAATAAGGAAACATATAAACCAAGCACAACAACAGAATACATAATAAAATCAATAACAACAAAACAAACCAACAAGACAAAACGAACCAAACGCAATGGCCGAATTAAGGACAACTGTCTACTTAACTGATGTGACCCTGGAGAAAAAGGTCACAATAAAGACTAGGACACGGTATACGGTTGAAAGTAATATTATATTACAAAACAGAAACAGTGTACAGAGGAAATAGAGTATGATAGTACTTAGCGCCGGAACGGCGTACTAACCAATGAGTATCGTAGCTGCTGCTACTTGCTACTACCACCAAGAGTAGATAACTCTCGGTATTTATGTAGTCCGGTATTTATTAGTGTGTTGGTAATTCCCCACAACATTAATAATAAACGTCTAACCAACAACAAAATTATAATGAGAAAAATCACCGATATAAACCGAAAATAATTAAATAGGACAGAAATATCGTTTAAAGAAAGATTTATTAATCACAAAACATTATTCAACGTAGTAAACTACCAAAACATCACAATGTAACATGTGGAACCAAAAAGAAAACAACATTACCATTAAAATTAAATGGAAAATAGTAAACAGATCATCACTGCATAGCAGTAATAACAAAAGTTGTTAATTATGCCCCTGGAAGAGAAGCTAGCTACAATAAGATTTAAAAGTCAAAGTAAAATACTAAACAAATGAAACGAGATATTGGGAGAATGTAGACATGCAAATAAATACCTGCTATATAAAAAAAACAAAAAAAAAACAATAAAATAACCCTAAATCAAAACCAAATGAAACAGACAAACAATATAAATAAAAATTAAAAATAAAAGGTTTTCAAAGTGATATAAATACAAATATACAAATATTGAATCGCGATAATAAGCAGAAAATAACAAATAAAAATAAAACATACAAATAATATAGATATGAAAAATTAAAATATGTACAGACACTCAATTACGACAAAAACAGAAAATAACACAATAGGCACCGAACGAAAAAAAAAACACATGAACCCACAAATTTAAATAAACACAAAAACACCCAACCATGGCCCAGAAAAAATGAAGCATACCATCACATGAAGAAAAAAGTTCGACCAATAAAAGACAACAAAATAGCCCAGCCAATATAAAAAAGTAAACAAACACCTGTTCACGCGTACATTAAGAAAAGCAAGCAATAAAAATAAATGAAAATAAATCAAGAAACTGCACAATCAATATAAAAAGTAAAAAATAAACAAAAAGGAAAATCAAAGTTAAAGTTTGGTAAAAGAACAACAAATTTTGGGGGGCAAATTTGTTTAGTTCATTTTACTATATTTTGAGAACCTTAATTATAAGTTCTTCTTTTATGTGACATATCTTTTCAGGAGGTAGGCGATCATGGCTTTCCATATCTCCCTGTCCCTGGTGGCTCTTAGCACACTTTCTCCTATTGCAGCATGCAACACTCGTTCCGTCATCTACCTGATCAGGTATAGTTATGAAACTCGAAGTAATTTCAACCGTCACAATTCTTATTCAATGTATTTCTTTGCCATTGTCTGCATGACATGTTTTGTTTGCACATATCTTGCACAAATCCCGTGAATATTGTGAACGTAATGAATTAATTTGATTATTTCATGGCAGGTTCATTACATATAGAAGCGTTTCTATGGGGCTCATTTTTGTTAAATATTTCCCCGTTGTCTTGAGAATTGCTGAAATAATTTCAGTGTGTGCACCTATTGTTAAAAGAACAAAAAATGAGATCGACTTTATACAGCGGACTGATTTTATAACCGACACCGCGATGTCCATCAATTAATTTCCGGCTTCAGATAAAATTGGATAAGAGGATGTCGATATATCAGTTGGCGCCAAATCACTTGTATCATTACGCAAAGAACATTCTAGAACTTCTTCTTCTTCTTTTATGTGACATGTCTTTTCAGGATGTAGGCGATCATCGCTTTCCATATCTCCCTGTCCCTGGTGGCTCTTAGCTCACTTTCTCCTATTGCAACATGCAACACTCATTCCGTCATCTACCTGATCAGGTCCTTCAAATATGTTATCCGCTGCTTTCCCCTGTCTCTTTTTCCCTGTATCTGACCTGTTAGTATCAGGTTCTCCATGCCCTCTTTCCTCATTGCATGTCCCAGGAACTTTAGTTGTCTCTTCCTGATATGCTCACATGCTCGGTCCATGATATCCGCAGCATCCTTCTGTAGAACCATACTTCAGTTGCTTCAAGTTTTTCCTTCATCTTCTAAGATATTGTCCAGCATTCACTGCCATATTGAAGAACCGACATCACATAGCAATCCAGTACTCTCCTCTTTGTTTCTAGTAAAATTGTCCTATTTCTTAATACTTTACTCAACTTCTGGAATGCTTCTTTCACTATGCCAATTCGCCTGCGGATCTCAGTGTCGCATTTTCGTCTTCTGTTAGAACACTTCCTAGGTATTTAAATTTCTGTAACTGCTTGATTTTAAAGTCCCGTACCTGTACTTGTGTGACACTATCTCCCACGGGGATACTTTCCCTTGTTTGGTTTAATACAGCGCAGAGAGAGAAATGGATATTAGTACTATTATTAGTTATGCTTTATTGTAATACGCGATGTGAGCTTATGTAAAAAATAATTTTAATACTATCAAATACTTGTAAAATATGGGGAATAGAAAAATTAACTATTTTAATACTATCATGAACGTCTAAAATCCGGGGAATATAAAACTTAGCTATTTTTCGGGAAAGAAAAGAGAAAAATATAATGTTTCTTCTTATTTGAAGCGGATATTTTTGGTAAAGCTAAACATTTTAGTAGACAAGTGTCAGAATTATTTGATGTGATCAGGCGGGGTTAAAGTCCATCAAAAGATTTTCTGGGAAACAGAAATCTGTGGAAATTGGAAAAATCGGAATACAGTGTGAGCTGGCAATATCTCATTCGTCGAGATAACACCCTTCCGCAAATGGAGTGGGCGGAAAATGATTTCATTGGCCGAAGGCTTCGAGACGGCTGGATCCCCAGAGTAGATTGAAAAGGGTTATAAAAATAGAGGCTCTACGAGAAAATTTCAGTTAGCCGGGAGAGAGCCTCCAGATGACAAAGAAACCAACCCCACATCGCCGCCGTCATCGCTGCCATCGCCGCCGTCATCGCTGCCATCGCCGCCGTCATCGCTGCCATCGCCGCCGTCATCGCTGACATCGCCGCCATCACCATCACATTTGCCGCCATTGATCGCCTCTGATTCGGCAAATCCTGTCAAGTTCCGACAAGAACCCGAAAGAACTTTATTATTTTTTTTAACATCACCTAAAAGAAACGGACAGCTCTAATTTTAGATAATACGGAATAGATTTTAGCGACAATTTGAAGAGCTTTGTCTACTTTAACGAAACTTAGACAACACATTTTTTTAAGGATTGGGAGCTCTGATATTTTTAGCGAACTTTCTCTCTCCGTTGTAATCGGCATTCCAACAATTATATTGTCATTTTTGCTAACTGTATTATCGGCGCCTGGGAATAAAAAAGAACATTGTTATTTATTATCTAAAGACATTCTTCGTGGCTCTCCAGGCGTGTTCGACTTCGTTCATTTATTTTATTTATTTTTTTTTTTGGTGCCGTAATTTTTTTTTAACCACAAGTGTGCACCAGTGACCGGACTGGCTCTAATTCCCAACAGTGGCGCGTTGTTGCAAGATACGTCTTGTAAACCAGCTTTTGTGACGGTATCATCGGACGAGAACATCACGACCAGCAACAGGGACCAAACCAACCGGCCAGCCGGGTGGCAGTGTCACAACTGGGATCGTCACGACCGTCAACGAGAACGAGCGTCACATTAGACGGCCAACCCGGTCTAACGTGTTACATTTATTGGTTGCCGTGACCAAGGATCCACCCTGAGTTACCACCGGTCGAAAGCCATCGACCCTGAATAACCACCGAGCGAGTCGATGACCCTGGCAGAGTTCGTCGGAGTAAACACCTACCAGGTAAGACACTTTCTGGTTCTTCCTATAGTTTTGGTAGCCGCCGAATTCCTGTGAATCGATTTCCTTCTCGTTTCTCATTGATTGCTAGGCGTAGTTCTTCAATGTCTGACCACGGGGAGGAGCAGAGAGGGGCAGAGTCGGAGGTAGATGAGATGGAACGACTGCTGGAGGCTATCGACATTAAGTCGAAGCGTCCGTCGGCCAGGGGGATGAGGAGTCTGTTGAGAGGTCCGAGAGTGCCAAGCTTTGGTGGAGACTCTAGGGAGATGCGAGATTGGTTAGCGACCATAGAAAAAAAATCCAGCGGATATATGAGACGGCGCGCCGCGTCAGAAATGATGTGCTGAAGGAGGGCCCGGTTAGGCTGGCGGCGGCAGTGGCAGTGGCAAAAAAAAACCCAAGGAGTCCGGAGCAAGGTAGAGAGCGGAAGAACGCAGGACCTGGGAGGGAACCCCAGGCGTTCCAGAAAATTTAGAAAGGAGCGAAGATACGGTTATAGCAGGCGCTCCCCTATGGGTCATGGACAGAAGGAGGAAGAAGAATGGGAGGAGGACCCCAATAGGAAAGAATGGGACATCAGATACGGTCTCTTCAAGCCAACACCGGGCAGGTACTGTTTGATCTGTTGGAAGTGCAAATACGAAGGCCACAGGGCGGCAGACTGCCCCACCAGGTGTGGCCTGCCTCCAAATCACCTGCAGGAGAGCTGTACGACGTGTGGAAGCAGGGGACACGAAGCCCAATCGTGTGCACTGAGAGGAGAAGCTTCTCCCCACCGGTGCCAAATTTAAAATTAAAACCGGGCGACTTAAAACAGGAATATGAGGAGGGAACACCCAGAGAGAGGATAGGCAGGGTGGCCTGTGCGGCCAGAGATCGGTTTGCGCTGTTGGGGTGCGGGCAGAGGGATCATACGACAAAATTCTCTCCCATAGAAAGGTGTGGGTTCTGTGAGAGCCGCGAGCATCTGATAAATGACTATCCCTATAAAGGCGTTCAGCATAAAGATCAGTGGGGTCCACGTAGAAACAATATTAAGAGGCTGCTACTGCCAGCCCCAATGTTCGGGTGGGCAGAGAGACAGTATAGGAGAGATAGGACCTAAATAGAATAGATCTTTATTTCAGTTGTTGGGGTCGGGCGTGATGTAGTTGCTAAATTAGATATAAGGTGAGGAATGGCGAAGTAGAATGGTGTTAAAAAGGTGTCAGAAATATACCCTGTGCACTACGAAATTTACTGGAAAATATTGGCTGAGGGTACTAATGAATAAAGAGAGTCTGGTATAGGGTAAGAAATAATATTAGGAGAAGTAGTTGAAAAAAAGAAAACAGGATGAAACGGCAACCCATTGCAGTAGACCTAATGACGGAATAGCTAGAGACACTATGAAGAAGTTTAAAATAGAAGCCGAAACTTCGTATGATAGAAACAGAATCAAGTAAATGAAAAATAGCAAGAATATAGGTAGGCCTGGTTGAATAGGACCTGCGTGACGAAAGGGTATGTCCTGATGAAGGATCGACGGCTACCACGGCAAACTGGACAGTGGGGCGAGGCGTGAAACAACAAGTCAAAGGTTAGCGCGCGCTTGTCTGAAACAATCACCCTACTGTTAGTAATCAGTGTGAAGAGAAATGAAAGCTAGTAGGGAACTGAAGGTCGAAAAGATGATACGAGAGAATAATTAAGGGGGAAATTAACTGGGATAACAGGAAATTGGGTAATTATATAGAGATATGGAATCCGATAGCAAAGAAAAATACCCTAAATTACGTTAAGGCATGTGTAATATAACGGTCTGGCCCCACCCAAGAAGGCTGAGGAAGCGTGGGTGTTCCCGGTTGATGAAAAGTAGCGGATGTCACTTTGACCCTATTTCCGACAGCGGCGGAAATGCCTACGCAGGCAAACAAACAGGTGACTCTGAGAATCGCGTGGGCGTCGCGGATCGAGGCAAAAACCGGAAGAAACAATTTCCGCTTTTGGAAGATATATAAAGACTGCGAAAACACAGATAAGTCAGTCTCGAGAAGTCGAAGAAGAAGCTAGACGAGCTAAGCAGAGAGGCCAGCTCTCGTCGAAACCCCATTAGAAGCGCGCTCTCAATTCTCTGCCCTTGTGCCACACGGTCCATCGTTCATCAATAAAAATATAAGTCATATATTTTTATATACACCCGTGTTTGTTATTTGTCG
Organism: Ascarosepion bandense; assembly: GCA_037127315.1. NCBI lineage: Eukaryota > Metazoa > Mollusca > Cephalopoda > Sepiida > Sepiidae > Ascarosepion > Ascarosepion bandense. The sequence continues at coordinate 366,823 of JBBBDQ010001269.1, read as the reverse complement.
CTATATAACACATGACCTGGGTGGATAGTAAGGAAATATTCTAATAAATTAGTTAGCAGAGTTAGGTATTTTAGTATTCATTACTGTAGTAGTAGCAGCAATATTAAAATACTGAACGGGAATCGATTTGGGGGAATTTTGGCAGGTTACAATTTAAAAAAATAGTGGGGAGTTACCATAGGGTGTCTATATTCCTGAGGAACCAACCCCAGCGGAGCGGTGAAAGACAGTGTCCAAAGAGAACAAGTCATGGAAAAAAAAAGAAAAAGGAAAATATATCTTTATTTGCACACACACATACACACCATTATTTTATTCTTTTCCCGGTTGACAGTAAGGACTTTTTAATAAAGAACTTTTAGTAGAACTTTTTATTGAAATTGCATGTTTCGCTCTGAATAAAATTTAGACAGGACTGAAAAAAAAGAACTTTTGTCAGTTGTCTGCTGAGACTTTTTAATAAGAGATTTTTTTATTAGATTTGTATATTTAGGTAATAAAATGTGTTATTAAAATTGCATAGTAAAGGCCGAATACAATGTAGAATGAATTAAATGCGAAAAATGAACTTTTCCAGTTAAAGAGATTTTTTTTTTTGGTAAAAGACTTTTTCCGTATGAAAAAAAAAGAGAAAAAGAGGATCTTGTAAACTTGTGCGTTGAGATAGTGCCTCGGCTTTTTTACTGTCATTTTAATGCATACAATGACAGAAGGGGTAATATAGGGATGTGACACTATCTCCCGCGTTTGGTTTAATACAGCGGAAAGAGAGAAATTGATATTAGTAATATTATTAGTTAAGCTTTATTGTAATACGCAATGTGAGCTGATGTAAAAAAAATAATTATAATACTATCAAATACTTGTAAAATATGAGGAATAGAAAAAATAATTGTTTTAATACTAACATGAACTTCTAAAATCCGGGGATTATGAAATTTAGCAATTTTGGGGGAAAGAAAAGAGAAAAATATAAATTGGCGTTAGAAATTTTAATGTCAGTAATTTCGATATAATTTTTCGCTTTTATCGCTTCCGTCTCTTTGATATTTCCCCCAAAGTATTCGAATTTATCTGTTTTAATATTATACTTTTTTAAACGGACGTCTGTCCTCACGTGGGTGTAGATTTTGGCAGAAGCCTCTTGATTTTAAAATCTTGATCTTTCTACAATTCCAGCCTCATGTTTGCTGACGGACCATTTCCACATTAGCCATATATATATATATATATATATATATGAATGTATATATACGTATATATATATATATATATATATATATATATATATATATATATATATATAAAAATCTTGATCTTTCTACAATTCCAGCCTCATGTTTGCTGACGGACCATTTCCACATTAGCCATATATATATATATATATATATATATATATATATATATATATATATACATATATATGAATGTATATATATGATACGCATATATATATATATATAAATATATATATATATATATAAATATATATATATATATATATATATATATATATTACGGAAATTAACGAATTTTAACGAAATTTGAAATGAATTGTTTGAACATTATTTTGCATCGATACTCCTATTTAAGTAGATATTCTGTTTTTTTTTTAATTTTATTTAAACACTATTATATATTTATATCATCTGGCCTGATTATTTACGATGAATTGTTATTACGAAAATGAGTGCCATTCGGCAGGAATACATGTTACGGAAATTAACACACATTTTCGTAATAACAATTTATCGTAAATAATCAGGCCAGTAGATATAAATATATAATACTGTTTAAATTTTTACAAAATATCTACTTAAATACGACTATCGATAAAAAATAATGTTCAAATAATTCATTTCAAATTGTTGGTTGTTTATAACCAAGTTTCGTTAAATTTCGTTAATTTCCGAAACATGTTTACATTTGTTGAAATTACGATATATTTCAGAGCAGATATGGTTGTTACGATAAATCGAAAATAGTGTAGGCTTGATTAAAAACCTCGTTTGGGCTAGAGGCCATTCGTGGTCGAGTGGTCTAAGACGTTGCCAGATTAAATGGTAGCTTCCCCTATGTAGATGGGGATCGCAGGTTCGAATTCTGCCGAATGGCACACATTTAAATTAAAAAAAAATAGAATATCTAATTAAATACGAGTATCGATAAAAAATAATGTTCAAACAATATATATATATTGTCTGCGACAAATAATCGATACCTCACCTTCCCAAAATAAATAAATAAATATTCACAAGCAAAGATACTAAATTAAATCAGCAAAATAAAAATCACCTACATTCCTTCTCATTTTTTCTCTAACATTCAAGATATACATACCAACTTTTGCGGTGCAGAATCTTGCCTCCGCGAAGGTCCCCAAATATCCTAGCTCCCTGCCAAAACCAAAATTAATCCTACAATTCCCTCCTCATATTTTTGATTCCCTGTTTCTTTTCCCTCTTTAGAAAAGACTCCAATGTCTATAAACATGGCCTGGGTGTTTATGTCAATATGCGAAAATATCGCTTTAACTAGACTGATTTTACTTGAATCCCCTGATCATTCTAGCATGTGTTCCGTCTCTCTCGACTAAACTCCGATAACTGGTCTGTCTCAGTCACTCTGACTACTCTCCAGTAATCCAGTATTTCAAATAATATAGACAATGCCATTTCCTCTGACCAGTTTACTAATATATTTATTTTCGGTAAGATCAATGCCCGCTATGCCATGTGGCTGAAAGATTCTGTAAAGTATTTTACTGGCGTCAATACTCTGAACTTTTGAACCATTTCACGCAAATGGTTGATTTCTACACCCGCTTCCCCAGTATCCCTGAAAGACATGCTACACTTCTAGATCTCTGCATCTCTTCCATCCATGGCTCTTGCAAAGTCATGCAGATCTGCGATATCTTTTGTGATGTCTCTTGGAACAAAGTTTACTCTCCTTATTAAAGACTGTTCTTTTATGGTTTCCTCCTGGGTAAAAGCTGATATCGATTATGCTAAGCTGTTTTTTTTTTTTTTTTTGCTGATAGAATGAAGCAGCCTATAGCATCTCGTAAGTTTGGTTACAAAGACTATTACTGCTTCTGATGTCACCAAATTAACGAACCGATATTAAAGCTACTAGGCCGGCAGAAGAATCTTGGCATTTTTTTTATTATTTTACTACATGCAAGGCAGTAGAAGACTACAAATAAACTGCAAGAAAACCGAATGCATGGTCATCAGTAAAAAAGAACAGCCTAATATGCTAAATACAGGTTTTGAATATTATTGATTAATTAATTCTGGCATCCCAGACCTGTAAAACCTGATATCGATTATGTCATCTTAGCCAGTAAGTTTAGACTTAAATTTCATTCACCCCTTAGTTTTTTCCTGCTTGCTCGGTCACTATTGCCCAATTGCCCACATAAAATATTTTTCCTGTTTTACCGGTGCGACGCGTCTGACTACAATAGGCGCCGTTTTGTCTCTGTCCGTAATGAATGCAAGCAGATGCTAAATGTTGCTAAGCTGTTTTTTGCTGATAGAATGAAGCAGCCTATAGCATCTCATAAGTTTGGTTACAAAGACTATTGCTGCCTCTGATGTCAGGGGATGCCAGAATCAATCAGGTACAAAAAATACCTAGGAAGTGTACTAACAGGAGACAGAAAGTGCGACACAAAGATTTGAAGACGAATTGGTATGGCGAAGGAAGTTGAGTAAAGTATTAAGAAACAGAAAAAAATTCGTTAGAAACTAAGAAAAAAGATTACTGGATTGCTATGTGTTGACAGTTCTTCAATATGGCAGTGAATACTGGACAATATAATCAAAGATGAAGGATAAAAGGATGCTGCGAATATCATGGATTGAGCATGTGAGCAATGATGAGGTTTTGGAAATGATGGAAAAGAAAAGGAAATTAATACTGAGTATCAGGAAGAGACAGCTGAGGTTCCTGGGACATGCAATGAGGAAAGACGGCCTGGAGAACCTGATAATAACAGGCCAGATAGAGGGGAAAAGAGACAAGGAAAAGCAGCGGATAACATATTTGAAGGACCTAACAAGGTAGATGATGGAATTAGAGTTGCATGATGTAACAGGAGAAAGCGTGCTAAAAGCCACTAGGAATAAGGAGACGTGGAAAGCCATGATCGCCTACGTCCTGAATAGACAGGGCACATAAAAGAATAAGGCAACAAAACAACGAATAGACAATTGCTTAATGATGTGAAAGGAAAAAGAGAAACATTATTAAGAAGAGAGAACAATAGAAGTGCAATCCAGAAGACGGTAGTTCACGACGAACATTGCATTTGAATTGTTGCGACAGACGTACAACAAACGAGAGATATAACAGATGAAATTCTTCGCATAGATTTAGACATATGAACTATAAATGCTGAAACCTTTCTAACGATCTAATATTGCGCTTAATTTAATAAAGTCTGAATATCAAAGTGAGGAAATCATCCAAACAATTACAATGTATTTATACAGGAAAGCTACATTATGGCGGTGGAATAATGTCCGAAGTCCGTTTACATTTATTACGATAACTCACAATCCTGAAGATGACCTGGGAAAGAGGATAAAAGTACTTGGGTACCTTAAGAAATGAATGGAAATGACATCTGTCAACGTTACAGCTCTTTTCTGACATCTTTTGTTTGTAATACGTGAAGGATTATCTGTGAGGATGAACGGATATTATTAAAAATAAACAAGCATATTGTTTGCAATTTATTTAATCTGACATGTTTAAAAGAAAATGTTCTGCCTAAATACACAAATATATATATATATATATACTGTTAATCCAAAAGAATAAGCAGGTAGGTATGTCCAAGAAACCCGATTCTAATTAATATTAATTTAATTAATATTAAAATTGATCAAGGTGGGGGGCTCAATGCAATTTTCATATTCTAATTACAGAGCCAATTATAAAATAAAACACAATTTCGACGTTTAAATTCGCTGTCTAGCCAGTTCTACGAGAATAATCTCGCGACTTCAGCAACGAAAATTTATTGAGACCAATTCAAATGATAAAAGATTTTGTACCAGCAAAAGTAAAAAAAAAATCATCACAGAAAATGAAAAGGGGTGGGATTAATAATTTAAAGAATTAAACAGGGAAGCAGACAGATACCTATGTCTATTTTTAGAAGCCCTTCTTTCCCTTAACTGAGTTGAGAGTCTAAAAGTTGAAATTTAGCTGTATCTGGGTGAATAGAAGTGGTAGGGGAAAGGCAAAGGGGGAAAAAAGGAAAAAAAGAAAAAGGTAAGGAAAAAAGGGAAGAAAGGTGAAGGTGTGATAAAAGGGGTCAGTAAGATTTTTCTTCTTCTTCTTCTTCTTCTTCTTCTTTTTCTTCTTCTATGTGCCCTGTCCTTTCAGGACGTAAGCGATCATGGTTCTCCACGTCTCCCTATCCCTTGTGGCTCCTAGTATGTTTGCTCCCGTTACTCCTGTCAACCCCCGTTCCATCAACCACCCAATCAGGCCATGCAAATATGTTATCCGCTGCCTTCCTCTGTCTCTCTTTCCTTCTATCTGGCCAGTCAGTATCATGTTCTCCAGGCTTTCCTTCCTCATTGCCTGTCCCAGGAACTTCAGTTGTCTCTTCCTGATGCTCTGTATCAATTTCCTCTTTGTTGCCATTCTTTCCAACACCTCATCATTGCTTGCGTACTCAGTCCACGATATCCTCAGCATCCTTCTGTAGGACCACATTTCCGCTGCTTCCAGTTTTTTCCTCATTTGCGATGATATTGTCCAGCATTCGCTGCCGTATTGAAGAACTGACATCACGTAGCAGTCCAGCACTCTTTTCTTTGTTTCCAGTGAGATTTTCCTGTGTGTTAGTATTTTGCTCAGCTTTTGGAACGCGTCTTTTGCCATGCCAATTCGCCTTCGGATCTCCGTGTCGCACTTTCCATCTTCAGTTAGGACACTTCCTAGGTATTTAAATTTTTATACTTGCTTGATTCTGGTATCTCCCACATTTATTTGGCATTTTAGGTTGTACCTTTTGCTGATGTCCATGCACTCAGTTTTCTTAAGGTTTATTTGTAGTCCTTTTTTGTCGCTCTCCACCGCTATCTTCTGTATGAGGTCTTGTAGCTTCCTTTCCGTGTCCGCAATCAGCACTGTGTCGTCTGCGTATCTTATGTTGTTAGGGTCCTTAAGATATTCTCGGTGTACAGGTTGAACAGATCCGGTGAAAAGACCCATCCTTGTCTTACGCCTCTTTCTATTTTCGTAAATCTACTGAGATCGTTGCCTGTCCGTATGCAAGCCGTTGGCTGCCAGTAGAGATTCTTGATTACTCTTATGCCTTTGCCGAAAATATCGAGGCTGCCGAGTATCTCCATCAGTTCTTTGTGTCGTATCTTGTCGAATGCCTTCGCATAGTCAATGAAACATAGGTACAAATCTTTCTTCATTTGTATTGCTCTTTCGGAGAGCATCGTAATCATGAATATGGTGTTCCTTGTTCCAGTGCCTTTGACGAACCCGCACTGTTCCTGCTCTATCTCTGGCCTGTTTTGCTTCTCGCTCTATTCATCAGAATTCTGACCATCAGTTTGGTAATGTGGCTAATTAAGCTGATAGTTTTGTGTAGTTCGCACTGGTTTGCACCAGGTTTCTTCGGCAGTGCTATAAATATCGACTTGCATAGGTCGTCTGGTATTATTCCGCTGCTATAAATTTTGTTTATTATGTCGATAATTTTTTCTATGCCATATTCTTCTTAGGCTGTCAGCAGCTCTATCACTATGCCGTCTGGACCAGCTGCTTTGTTTCTGTTCATTTTGGCCATTGCAGCTTCCACTTCGGGTCTTAGTATTTCCGGTCCATCCATCTCCTTGTGTGTTCTCGGTTGTTCTCGCTTGTCGCAAAAAAGATATTTTATATATTCTTCCCATCGCTGGAGTATTTCCTCTTTCTGCAATATGATTGTTCCATCCTTGGATTTTATGCATCCTGTTGAGGAGCAGGTTTTTTGTCCTGTCAGTTCTCTTATCTCTTTATGCATCTTTGCTTTGTTGGTCCTGCCCAGTCTCTCTACTTTTTCGCATTTGTTGTTGAGCCATTCCTCTTTGGCTTGTCTGCATTTGTTACTTATCTCCCTGTGAAGTTTCTTGTAATCTGCGTTATTTTTTGTCTCCTTTGCATCATGTGAAGGATCTCTTCGGTCATCCATTCGTTTTTTTTCTGCGTCTGATTTCCTTTGGGGCTATGTTATTCGCTGAGGTCACCATCGCTTCTTTTAGTGACTCCTATTTTGAGTGCCCTTATCCAATTTGTTCTTCATATTTCTTTCTCACGCTGTTATTGTATTCATTCTGCAGGGTGAGGTCAATCTCTAGCGTGTCGTAGTGTAGCCTTGGTGATGCGCTGGGCTTCTTCAGTCTTCGGAGTTTCACCCTTAGTTTGCAGATGATTGGGACGTGGTTACTTCTGCATTCGGCACTTGGTTTTGCATTGGACCACCGCGTTCCTGAATCTCTTGTTTATAGTTATATAGTCTATTTGGTTTTTCGTGTCGCCTCCTGGGCGTCTCCATGTCCATAAAAGTCGTGGGTGTACTTGGAACCAGGTGTTAGTAATTATCTGGTCATTGGCTGAGCAACATTGGACCCATTTTTCTCCTCGTTCGTTGCGCCCCCCCTAGTCCAAAGTTGCCGCTCGTGTCTCCTTCTCTACCTTTACCTACCTTGACATTCAAGTCACCCTTTATAATCATAATTTCTTGGATTTGCATTGGGCCTTGGCATTGTCCAGTGTTGAATAGAAAGTTTCTATCTCGTCCTCCGAACTCTATAGTAGTTTATGCGCGGACAACCCAGAGTTCGGAGGACGAGATAGAAACTTTCTATTCAATACTGGAAGTAAGCTAAGAAAAGAAAAAAGGAAAAGAACTTTATCATAGAAACAAGAGAAGTTGTTATCATGCGTGTTGAAAAAAACTATACCAAAGCGATTTTATTTTAAATAAATGTGTCAAATTTTATAGAAAAAAAATTTACATATATATCTAAATACTCGAGATTATTCTAGTACAAATGTAATATAACGCTCTGGCCCACCCAAGAAAGGCTGATACAAGCCGTGTTGTTTCCGGTCGGTGAAAAGTAACGGATGTCACTTTGACCCTATTTCCGGCAGATGCGGAAATAACTCAGAGGCAAACAGACAGGTGACTCTGAGAATTACGTAGGCGTCGCGTGGGCGTCGCGTGATCAAGGCAAAGCCGGAAGAAACAAGTCCCGGTTTTGGAAGATATATAAAGACCGCGAAAGCACGGATTCTAGGCAGAGAGACGCAGAGAGACAGTCCGGACAGACCAGACCAGAGGAGCAACAGATACGACCTCCCCGTCAACCCTTAGAAGAGCGCTCCCTCAACTCTCTGTATCCTAGGCTACACGGTCCATCGTTCATTAATAAAAATATCACTTGATATATTTTTATATACAGACGTGCTTGTTGTTTGTCGCTATATAACAAACACGTTTATTTGGATCCTGGTCACGGCTTTGCCTTGATCACGCGACGCCCACGCGACGCCTACGTAATTCTCAGAGTCACCTGTCTGTTTGCCTCTGAGTTATTTCCGCATCTGCCGGAAATAGGGTCAAAGTGACATCCGTTACTTTTCACCGACCGGAAACAACACGGCTTGTATCAGCCTTTCTTGGGTGGGCCAGACCGTTATATTACACAAATGGCTATTCAACGAATTTGAACATCAAAATTTTGTTTTATGTTATATATATATATATATATATATATATATAGTTATGTGAATTAACAAATATTCACATAAGTAGAAACGCAAGTATATATACATATATTCTTCAAACAATTCCTCAAGCAGTGTTCATCGTACTATAACAGATTTTAATTATATATTAATACATATAAATATTATGCTACGTCAGTGGCATGATTTGCAGTTTCATGCTTTACGCATACATCAGGGGTATATTATAAACACTTTTGTATAATAAACAAATGCATATTATGAACAGGTTCCCATTTTAAATTCATTCAAATTTATAAAATGCAGCTAACGTTTGCGTACTGTCCGAAACTCCAAGTCATCCTACCGACGTAGGATACGTATATATATATATATATATATATATATATATAAGAAAAATAATAAGTATACATGGAATAGGTACATCTGAGGGGATATATATATATATATATCCCCTCAGATGTACCTATTCCATGTATACTTATTATTTTTCTTTTATGTTACACACACACATACACACACACACGCACACACACACACACACACACACACACATATATATATATATATATATACTCTCTCACAACCTGATTGAGCACTCTGGAAAAATGGCAGAATTTCAAAAACAGTAGCTACTCTGGCATGTACGCATCGCTCATTCAGTGATGAATTAGAACACTCTGGCTATTTAGCGTGTATAATGATAATACACGCTAAAAAGTCTGCCTTCTTCTACCGAGCGCCCATAGCCCAGAGGTAGAATCGCCGACTGACACCAATTCGGCCGGGTTTCAATCCTGGGTTAAAAGCAATCGGAGTCTAACCGTACTGATGAGCTGTGATACAGCGAAACAGATCTGTCTGCGGATGACTCTATCTCTCTATATATAAATGTCTGTATGTATTACTCATATATTTTATTTTCTTATTGATGTTTTCTCTGTGCTTTCTAATTAATTGTTGTTAGAAGATTCTTGTTTGAAAATACTTATATATTTTTTTCTTTTTCATTCTGCTACCTTCAGTCTCCTTTCGCAGTTGTTTCTTGATTGACTCAACCTTATTTCCTCCCCGTGTAATATATTGGAATGTTAAAGATAACATTGTTATAAATCTTTCTGTGTAGCCGATGCATTTACCAAATAAGTTACATTTTTCGAAGACTTGAAGTAATTTACTTAACTAATTTGAGCTTTCTTGTATGTTCTTTTTTTTAGAGGTTCGGTCTGCTTATTTAAATCCTATCACCCTAACTCCCAATTATTCTCAGAACACTCTCATCTACCGAACCCTCATTCTCGATATCCTTACCCGCCTATCACCCACCGTCTGACATTTCCTATATTTAACCATTCTCGGTATCCCTACCCGCCTATCACCCACCGTCTGACATTTCCTATATTTAACCATTCTCGGTATCCCTACCCGCCTATCACCCACCCTCTGACATTTCCTATATTTAATCATTCTTTCTCCACTCAAATGTAGCCCCCTGCGCAGTAGTGGCAGTGAAATGCCTTGCTCGGGGTGAAACGCTTATAAAAAAAAAATATTGAAGTCGTAATGGATTTCTCGAATTTGCTCAGTTAAGACTTACTCTTTTCTTTCTATTAGGAGTAGATGGACTTTCCTTTTACATTTGAATAAGAGTAGAGGCCCATCCCTTGTTTCATGTCTAAGAAGGTATTCCGGGTCCCTCAGGCTTTAATAGTGTTTTTTGTGATATGTCTTGATAGTGACAACGTTATTTAATAATCCCGGTACCAGGTTGGCAGTATTCTGATGGCTGCGACAGGTAATTAAGAGCCCGAACTCTTGTGCAGCGTCCAGATAGGCTTCTCTTAAGATGATATCGGGGTTTTTGCATTGTCATACCTAGCATGGATAGGTATCCCTGTAAGCCCCTCCTGTTGGCAATTCTGAAGAAGCACTATGCAGCAATCTGTTCCAGTTCTCTTCCCACAGATGATGCATTTGATGACCGACTGCTTCTATTACTCGAGGACACTCCTGAATAACTTTCCATGACTATAAACAGTCAAAGATATTAAACTAAAGAAGCCAAGCAAAAACACCTAAATTCCTCAGTCTGGAATCGTTCCTCTTCAAAAGGTTTCTAGACATACCAGCTGTCTGTGAAACTAATCTTAACTCTGCAATTCCCGCCTCTGATTTCTTGAGTCCTTGCTACTTTCTTTTTTTTAAGAAAGACTCTAATGTCCACATGCATAGATTAGGGGATTATATCCGCGAACATCCATATCTCTCTCTCTCTCTCTCTCTCTCTCTCTCTCTCTCTCTCTCTCCCTCACTCAGTCTATGGAGCTCTCTCTTGAATCTCCAGAATATTCTTACATGTGTCTCCGCCTCTCTCTACTAAAATCAGCCAACTGTCACCTTTTTCTATACCATTTCCCTTCTTCTCATAGTTGTTGCATGCTAGATATTTTTTCAAATAATATAGACAAGGCTATTTCTCTACATCTATTAGCAAATTTATTTGTGCATGGTGATTTATGCTCATTATTCAAAGAGGCTTAAGCACTCTGTCACTGACTTAGCTGACATCGGAACAATGAACATCTCGATCTCTCGTGTAAGTGGTGAACTTTTTCACGCGTTTCCACAGTAACCATAAGGAAGTCACTTCTCTTCTAGATCTATTCATTATTTCTATCCCTGATATATGTCAGGTTATGCAGCTCTACCCTTTTGGCAACTATGATCATGAGGGGGTGCCTTCAAACGTCTCTTTTATGGCCTATCCATCCAGGAACCTACCAACAGAATATATTTCAGTTATCAATGTTCTGTGATTTCCTTTCTGGCGTTCTATGATTTCTTTTGTGATATCCATTAGAAGAAAAATTATCGTCTCCCTGTTCAAACATGGGCCCTTGATTTCTTTTTCTAAGTTAAAGCAGGCATCGAAGGTTTCATTCTTGCAAAGGAAATTCCAAGTGTACTAATCCTTTGTTCTCACCTATATGCGCAAATTCTATTGCCCAATGGAATCACTTTATCCGGCTGTACCTGTGTAATAAGACTGTCTACAACAGAGTACACTTTGTCTTTGTTCCTAATAAATGCAAGCGTGTCATACATTGCTATGGGACCTTCCCGTTTTGAACTATAATGAACTCGTCCTATTATTATGGATACCGGGAGAATATGCCTCTATTATTGAGTTGGGTTGAGTCTCCCCGGTCTAATACTTGGCAGTCAGACTGACGAATAATTCTCCTTATATTTGTTATTTCGTTAAATATATATGTTTCACTAATACCCGAGTTCGAGTTTTCTTCTGGACCAATTTTGTGTCCACAACATAAATGATGCAAAATTATTATTTGCTTATAGAATGAATCAGCATCTAACATCTCGCAAGTTTGGTTTTAGTGATTAATGATGGTTCTACAAGAGTTTTCTGAACGTCACAAAATTCTTGTTCTTTCGTCAATTCAATCAATGTGAGATCCTCACTTCTACATCAGACAAGATTGAATACTCTTTTGACAAAATATCTTCCAACTCAACACTTTACTCGTGCGGAGTATCCACATCTGATTTCTTACCTAGAATAGAGGCTCAACTGACTGTTATCTGCGTACTCCTGATTCTGATTTGCGTTGTGGTACAGTGGATATCGGTTCGGAACGAGAAACCGGGAAGCCGATTTCGAATTCCAGTTGAATTCATTTTATTCACTTACGCGCAAATAACCTTGGGAAAGGTATTAATCCGTCTCTTCCTTCCAGTTATGGGTTAAATAGCAGGACAGATTGGGTTCTATAGCCTTGGTCGGCAACCAGTCTGAACTTTCACGACGTACTCTCGGAAAAAACAATACCGTTTCTGCTTTGCCAATTCTAACGCTTATGAGCTAATTGTCATCACTGAAGATATATATATATATATATAAATTAGAGAAAATTTTCAAAATTCAAAGGTGTCGGACGTATATTTCAAACATAGGATCTCTATTAGAGATTCTACGTCACGTTAGCGACATTGTTTTGTTCCAAATGGCGAAGGCCCTGGAGTAACCTGGTCCCTTCAACACTTTATTCTAGTGGGTTTATTTCTTTACGTGAGGTGAAATGATTAAAAACATATGTATATAACATGTCGGTCAACTGTCTGTGCGCCTTTTCACAAATATATACAGTACTGTGAAAAATCATTACGTCAAGAACTATTTATCTTTTATAAGGCATACTGACAGAAATAAACAATTTAATTCACGTTATTTTACGTGACTTACTTAACAAATGCTTTAACAAGAAAAATACTTGTTACAAAATAAACTTAATATTTAGTATAGCTTTTTGCTTTGAAATAATAAAATATTTCCGACAATTTACCAATTGCACCTAATATATATATATATATATATATTGATAGATATACAGTAGTGTGCAAAAGTATTAGGACAAGAACTATTTATCTTTTATAAGATATATTGACAGAAAATAAACTATTTTATTAAAGCCATTTTATTTGATTTACTCAACAAATGCTTTCACAAGAAGAAATATTTGTTACAAAATAAATTTAATATTTGGTATAATAGCCTTTTGCTTTGATCACAGCCTTCATTCTGTCAGGCATTGACATCACAAGCTTCTTCAAAGTATCTAATTGTATCTCTTGCCAAGCAGCTTGTATTTGTTCCCTAAGTTTGTCTTGCAAAGTAACATTAGATTTATCAATATCCCATAGATGTTCGATAGGATTGAGATCAGGGCTTTGTGGGAGCCAATTCAAATTCCGAAGTCTTCCTTCCTTTTCCTTTTTAGTTAAATAATTCTTACAAAGGTTTGGCTTTTCACCTTGTATTTGAATTTCAGTGAGGATTTTAGGAAAATCACCCCAATCTTAATACTTTTATACATTACCGGTAATGTGCAAAAGTGTTAGGATAGGGGTGGTTTGAAACTTTATTTTGATGCCTCATAAAAGACAAAATAGTTCTTGTCCTAATACTTTTGCACAGTACTGTAAGTATATCAGAAAATGTTTGTTTATATGATGCTTAACTTTCTTTTTTCTTGCATATTAAAATTAAAAATTACAGTTAAAAAATGCATGTTTTCATATTCATTTCCAATTGACGATTTTCAAAAGAAATTGGTCAGTTATTCAAATAAAGAATACACACACACACGCACATATATATATATATATATATATATATATATATATATATATACAGTTGAAAATATAAAATCACAGGTAGTTTCACAAATTACTGTTCATTTCGTAAATCCAAACTTTAGACACATGTATGAGTGAGAGCGTAAACTTAGTTGGACTTTAAAGAGTGCATTTTTCGCAACACAAATATATACTATTTTTTCTTAAAGCACGGATTTTTACACTAGATAATTTTTTTTTGTGAACACTCTTACAAAAATTAAGTAGCCTGAGGGCCCTAGAATGTTTACCGCCCATTACGGCTTCAACTCAAGTATTTTAATAAACGCACACTCGGAACACACACACATATATATATATATATATATATATATATATATATATATAGTCAACCGCAGACAGATCTGTTTGCTGTATTACAGCTCATCAGTATGGCTAGACATCCGTCTGCTTCTAGCCAGGATTGAAACCCACCGAATTGACATCAGACGGTGATTATACCTCTGAGCTATTGGCGTTCGGTAGAGGGAGGCGGACTTTAGCGTGTTATATACAATGTAAACATGCCAGTCATGTTTGCTATTTATCCTAATGTTCAGTCAGTTAAGTGCCATGCGCGATACACGCTTGGGCGATCATGTCTCGAAAGAGATATGACTGACTGGGCAGAACATTATCCCGCAGTAGGTTGCCATTGCATTCTGCGGTAGACTGGTTGCCGACCAAGGCTATAGAACCCAATCTGTCCTATTATTTAACCCATAACTGGAGGGAAGAGACGGATTAATACCTTTCCCAATGATATTTGCGCGTAAGTGAAGGCAATGAATTCAGCTGGAATTCGAACTCGGTTCCCCGATTTCTCGTTCCTAGCCGATATCCACTGCGCCACAACGCACATTACGGAGAAAATAAATGGTTTAATTCCTTTTCATATAGTAATGAATACGAAACAAATGCAGTAGACTAGGTTGGAAGTTAACTTCCCTGATTTTGATATCTGTACTTAATAACCCCTTAACTACCAACACAAAAATACGATTATGCCTTGAATGTATTCGGTTTTATATATTTAAATACGTTATTCAATTTCATAGCATTTTTGATGGAAGAAATTTCAGTAAATATTTACAGAAGGAATGTTTACCTCAGAAACCTGAATTCGTATTAACGACAATTTATGGCGAATTTATGTGTCGAGCCAAGCATTGACCTGACTATAAATGCTAATATTTCTTAAGCAGCCATTATTAAATATACCACTTTGAGACTCACGTTAGAGTAACTAAATCCTGATTATTGTCGTTATAAAATTAGCATTCAGTTCTTGCCATTTAAGATTTCTCTAATTTATACAAATTCCACCTCCTCTGTTAGGTCTTTCTCGCATGTCTGTCTTTGATACTCTCTCTCCCTCTCTTATTTAACACTTGCTTTTGTCTCATCATGTTACTCGCGGATTATATCTCTTTCGCTTTTTCTCTCTTTTTTCTCCCTTTCGCTTTTTCTCTCTTTTTTCTCCCTTTCCGCTTTTTCTCTCTTTTTCTCCCTTTCGCTTTTTCTCTTTCTTCTCCCTTTCTTTCTTTTTCTCTCTTTCTTTCTCCCTTTCGCTTTTTCTCTCTTTCTTCTCCTTTTCGCTTTTTCTCTCTTTCTTCTCCCTTTCGCTTTTTCTCTCTTTCTTCGCTTTTCGCTTTTTCTCTCTTTTTTCTCCCTTTCGCTTTTTCTCTCTTTCTTTCTCCCTTTCGCTTTTTCTCTCTTTTTTCTCCCTTTCGCTTTTTCTCTCTTTCTTCTCCCTTTCGCTTTTTCTCTCTTTCTTCTCCCTTTCGCTTTTTCTCTCTTTCTTCGCTTTTCGCTTTTTCTCTCTTTTTTCTCCCTTTCGCTTTTTCTCTCTTTCTTCTCCCTTTCGCTTTTTCTCTCTTTTTTCTCCCTTTCGCTTTTTCTCTCTTTCTTCTCCCTTTCGCTTTTTCTCTTCTTTCTTCTCCCTTTCGCTTTATCTTGTTCTTCTCCCCCTTTTCAAATGTATCTCTCATTTAACTGATTTTTCCCTTATATTTAAAAAAATGCATTTGTCTAAAATTTTATTTACTAACGTGTCAGTCAGTTAATGTGCCATACGTGATACACACTTTGGGCGATAATGTCTCGAAAGAGACATGACTGACTGGGCAAAAGATTATCCCGCAGTAGGTTGCCATTGCTTTCTGCGGTAGACTGGTTGCCGACCAAGGCTATAGAACCCAATCTGTCCTGTTATTTGACTCATAACTAGAGGGGGAAGAAATGTATTATATTATAAAGTAGTAATAAGTGGGGGATCAGTTTATTACTTCATAACAATAGAAAACCGATCCCCAACTGTATGACCAGTAGAAGCTTTAATCATGATTCCAACTATTATGTTCAGACAATCAGTTAAGTGCCATACGTGATACACGCTTGGGCGATCATGTCTCGAAAGAGACATGACTGACTGGGCAAAAGATTATCCCGCAGTAGGTTGCCATTGCTTTCTGCGGTAGACTAGTTGCCGACCAAGGCTATAGAACCCAATCTATCCTATTATTTAACCCATAATTGGAGGGAAGAGATGGATTAATAACTTTCCCAAGGGTATTTGTGCATATCTTCTCTAATTTTCGGAAATGTATTGTTTCCATGCCTTAGTAGATACGTGGGTAGGATAATGATTAACGACTTAAAATCAGAAATCAGAGAGCCGAGTTCGAATTTCAGTCGATCACGTTTATTATATTATAAAAATGTATTATATCATAGTCGATTATTACACTTACGCGGAAATACCCTGGTATGAATACATTTCTTCTTCCAGATTTGTTAAAAATCATTTCACCCCAAGAAAGACAGTTGTACTGCCACTGTTGCGGAGGGGGTTACATAGGGGAAAGTGATGAGAAAGAGAAGCAGGTTGCAGGAAAGCAATAGACGGATGAGAATACCGGTGTAATGTGATTTGAGTGGGTGGAAAAACGAGCTCCAGATAAAGGATGCGAGTTATTGAGATAGATGTCTATTGACCTTATATTCCTGAAGATCGAAGATGTCGAGAAAGCAAGTGTATGGAAGATAATTCCACAGGCGGGAAGTGCGAGAAAAGAAACTGTTAGAGTACAAATTGCGGTTACATTTGATCGGTTTCACTGTAAAAGGGTGGGACCTAGTTGCTAGTCTAGTAGCTCGTGTAAATTAATACCTATGAGGCATCAGTAAGCTACCTTCATTGGAGTAAAATCCGTGAAAGTATTTGTAGAAGAGGCACAGGGAAGCCACGTCATGCCGGTGAGAGAGGCCTGCAGCCGAGCTACTAAGTCGGGATCGATCACATGACAGATTATCCGTTGGATGTTTTCAAGAAAACCGAGGTGAATAGCAGGGAAACCCGACCAGATATGGCAGCAGTATTCAATACCAGTAGATTTATATATCTGCAGGATGTATTCAGACGGGAAGAACACTCTGGCCCTGTACAGTGACCCGACCTTTTTGCTATGGATTCGATATAGTCATTCCATTTTATGTCCGTTGGAAGTGTTAGGAGGCGTAGTGTTTTGCTCTCAGGGAGGCAAGCCTGATCCATACTAATGGCGGGTAGGAGCGATTGTCTATGATGGTTAATAGATAACTGTTTCGTTTTGGAAGCATTGATATCAGTTAAATATTAATGTAAGCGCTTCGGTGATTTTTATCAAATTAGCATTGTTCCAAACACAACTGAAGTCCCCAAAATTTAAAATATCAGAAGTTTGAAAAAATGGTTGGAAGATTAAGTGTTTCATTTGAAAAATAAGTGAAATTTTATTAAGTGAACACTATAACAGCTTTGTAAGAAGAAAATGTTCAAAGAGAATAATGTAAGTAGTTAAATGTTCCAGAGAAATAGTAGTAATGACTTAAAGAAATTCTGACAGTTGATAACAGCAGAATGTGTGTATGTAGAAATATTAACAGGTTGCTAATAAAGTCGGTGTTTTCTTCCTTTGCTTACAGCCGGATAAAAAGTGAAAAGGATGGTGAAGCAATAAAAGAAAATTGTACTTATCTGACTTTAGTTTTTAGTAGTCAGTTGAAGTATCCTGTTTTTTTTTTTTTTTTTTTTTGGCGGCTTGTGAGTGAAGATAAAGAAAGGAAAATTGAAAGGAGAGGAAGAACGAATGTATGTTGACGAGACATGATACGGTCGGCGTCTTGATATTTCTTCTTTAAAATGTGTTGAGATTTTTATCTGATTACCACGCCCATCTGACTGACTTTTGCCAGTCAGTGGACGTGAATAAGTACTTAGCAGGTCACTTAGTCTGCTGGATAAACATACTAATTTTCTTAGGTGTTATTAAAAACCGACCGTGGTCATAGATCAATTTGCTATTTCTTATCCAATCAGAATCCAGAATCATAATTTTCAAACCGATTTGTGAATTTTTCCAAAATTCTTCTGATCTATTTTTGCGGGTGTACAATCTTACTTTGTTCGTTTCAGTTAATTGTTGGATGATGTACGATTATAATATCAGCAAATAATATTGTTATTTCAAAAAGTATTATTAAGGCAATATTCACTTGCAAAAATTAGTCACGCTTACATAATTTTTATAAACCTTAAAAAATTTAAACGTCTAAATATTTGTACATTTTATTTGTACATTTTTTGTAAAGGTTCACTTATATAATTCTCTGTCTGAATTTCTTTTATTTCTCACCACACTAATTTTTATTTAGGTCTCCTTTAAAGCGTTTCTAGGTATTTTTTGCTTGTATTTGTTCCGAGGAGATTGTCACTTTGAACATAATATTTTTCTTCTCTTCTTTCATAACACGACATTTTATGACATTTTCTTGTCGAAACATGATCAATATACTTTAGATCTTTCTGTCTTTTTTTTCTAAGAATTTTCTTCTAAAAATTTTTTTTCTAAGAATTTTCTTCTAAGAATTTTTTTCTAAGAATTTTCTTCTAAGAATTTTTTTCTAAGAATTTTTTCTAAGAATTTTCTTCTAAGAGTTTTCTACTAAGAATTTTTTTCTAAGAATTTTCTTCTAAGAGTTTTCTTCTAAGAATTTTTTTCTAAGAATTTTCTTCTAAGAATTTTTATCTAAGAATTTTCTTCTAAGAATTTTTTTCTAAGAATTTGCTTCTAAGAATTTTCTTCAAAGAGTTTTCTTCTAAGAATTTTTGTCTAGGAATTTTCTTCTAAGAATTTTTTTCTAAGAATTATCTTCTAAGAATATTTTTCTAAGAATTTTTTTCTAAGAGTTTTCTTCTAAGAATTTTTTTCTAAGAATTTTCTTCTAAGAATTTTTTTCTAAGAATTTTCTTCTAAGAGTTTTCTTCTAAGAATTTTTTTCTAAGAATTTTCTTCTAAGAGTTTTCTTCTAAGAGTTTTCTTCTAAGAATTTTTTTCTAAGAATTTTCTTCTAAGAATTTTTTTCTAAGAATTTTCTTCTAAGAGTTTTCTTCTAAGAATTTTTTTCTAAGAATTTTCTTCTAAGAGTTTTCTTCTAAGAATTTTTTTCTAAGAATTTTCTTCTAAGAATTTTTTTCTAAGAATTTTCTTCCTAGAATTTTTTTCTAAGAATTTTCTTCTAAGAGTTTTCTTCTAAGAATTTTTTTCTAAGAATTTTCTTCTAAGAATTTTTTTCTAAGAGTTTTCTTCTAAGAATTTTCTTCTAAGAGTTTTCTTCTAAGAATTTTCTTCTAAGAATTTTTATCTAAGAATTTTCTTCTATGAGTTTTCTTCTAAGAATTTTTTTCTAAGAATTTTCTTCTAAGAATTTTTTCTAAGAATTTTCTTCTAAGCGTTTTCTTCTAAGAATTTTTTTCTAAGAATTTTTTCTAAGAATTTTCTTCTAACTATTTTTTCTAAGAATTTTCTTCTAAAAATTTATTTCTAAGAATTTTCTTCTAAGAGTTTTCTTCTAAGAATTTTTTTCTAAGAATTTTCTTCTGAGAATTTTTTTCTAAGAATTTTCTTCTAAAAATTTATTTCTAAGAATTTTTTTCTAAGAATTTTTTTCTAAAAATTTTCTTCTAAGAATTTATTTCTAAGAATTTTCTTCTAAGAATTTTTTCCTATGAATGTTTTTCTAAGAATTTTTTCTAAGAATTTTCTTCTAAGAATTTTTTTCTCAGAATTTTTAGCTTCTTCAATCAGTTAAGCACCATAGATGACACAAGCTTTGGTGATCTACACATTCCTGATATGTTTTTTTTTTTTGAAGATTTTTGCATCATTAGATTGTCACTTCTTTCTGTGATAGACGGGCGGCTGACCAAATTTGGTTGGCTATTCAACCAATAGCGCGTGTAACTCGAAAAGAGATTAATGACACAATCTAAAAATGTTACATAAATAAGAATATCTTTAAGAAAATCCGGTAATACATTATTTTAAAAGTTCTGCATTAATCTTCAGTCAGTAAAATACCATACGTGATACACCCTGATATGTCCCGGAATGGGATATATATCAATAGGAGGTTGTTAAGTGATTAAGGTAAATGTAATCGGATAGAACAATCTAGTCCGTAGTCGTAATCGTCGTTTACGTCGTACGCAGTGTCCTGGGACGTAGACGTAGTCAGTAGACCTCTGGTGATAGATCTCTCGCACTCACTCTATCGACGCCCTTACCGTCGTCTATATTTATGACTAATACAAGCCAAGCTCATTACAGTAAGAGGGAACCAAGGTGTGTCCATATTCATTGCATCCCACCCTTAGGCGATCATGCCGATTGCGATTAATGACTCATTAGGCGGATGTTTTTCTTCAGTAAGTTGCCGTTTCTTTCTGCGGTAGACTTGGTTGCCAACCAAGGCTATAGGATCGGTTTTCTTCTGCTATTCAACGCCTACCTGTAGGAAGAAGAGATGGTTTCATAGAATTTCCAAGGGTCTTTGCCCATAAATTACTGCAAAAAATCAGCCATGGCACTACACCCCGCACATCCTAGCAGACCGCTTATGATCCTTAATGTTCCTTTTCTTCTCTCTATTCACAAAAAAATTATTTAAGTATTTTCTTCTTTGTTTCAAGCCTGCTTCATTGATCTATCATGGCAAGGTAACATTCTATTGGTTCATTATACAAGGAAATTATCTGAACTCGTTCTTTTTTCATTTTATTTTTACAAATGTAAGTGGCACGCCATTTTTCTACATAATCTCCTTTCTTTTTTGACGCACTTGGTCAAATGATTACAATTGTACCAGCTATAGGCACGCATCAGCGAAAAGCAGTGTGAAAATCCTAAATATATATTATGGTGAAATTGCGGATATTTGTTGATTTTTCACTTAGTAACGTTTTATTAGAGATGCCATTTCTATATTATTATAAATTACCTTCTTGTTTTTTATTTTCTTTAAGCTCAGATTGTTAGTAACCATCTATAATACCACGGTTTTGCCATATCACTTTGAAACGCCGGTTCCCGTCCAATCGCCGAATTTAAGCAACCTAGATCAGAACCTAGAGGGGTGACCACTTTGGTATACCAGTTACTGTAAGCTTGGATGTACAGGTAATATAATTGATAGAAGGTTGGATTTGGAAATCGAAAATCTATTTTAGATTCAATTTGGGTTCTTTTTATTGATTTATGGGCTCGGGAAATTTATGAACTCAACTCTTCTCTGCCCAGCTATGTTTCAATTAGTAAGATTTGTATCATTAAATCATTATTTTCTAAGAAATAATTCTTACAATCATAATATTTTCTGGCTTCAAATAACAGAGAAAGGGATAATACGCCGTAGAAAACCAATCAATCAATACAACAGAGTAATAGTGGGCCTCCAAATCTTTACATTACCATGTAGGTGATCTTTTATTTTACTTAAACCATTTTAACCCAGTGTCCTCCTTTGAGGACAGCATAAAAACTTTAAGAATGGGTGTAAATTATTATATAACACCATTATTATATATAGGTAGTGAGGACATACTGATTCATCAATTTATGACAAAAACTGCTCAAAAATTTAATTTAAAACACATGAAACATTCACAGCAAATTTGACAAAAATACACTTCCATAAACCTACTTAGATGCTTACCAATATTTTCTTGTATTTTGATCTCCGTATGCTGCTATTGAAAGACATGTATGAATAAGAGTTTGTTTATATCATGTTTGTCTTATTTCTTAAAAAAAAATTACATTTATAAGATATATAGCAATATAAAATTTGCTGTCCTCAAATGAGGACACTGGGTTAATGCATAGGCAAAGCACATTGAAAACATGCTCTATGTCACTTGTAGAAAAACAAGCCCCGGATATAACGCGTTGGATATTGCTAATATGATGTAATATGAAGGCATTGTCTTGAATATGTTATGCACTGTCTGGGAGAAGCCAAGATTTTTCTTGAAATAAAGGATTCTTGAATGTTTCAGTGTTTGTAATCCTTTTATGCTACTGTACTTGAAATCAGGTAACAAAAAAACTAAAAACTTGGGTTAAAGTGGGTTTATTTCAGTATTCCAGTGGGGGAAAACTGGCTTTGAATTTTCAATACACAAAAAACCAAAGTAGTAAGTACTCATCATCACCAGACTGACCTTAAATTCTCGCCTGTCGCGATGAATGTTTATCCTTTTGAGAGACACGTTGTTTCAAGTATCTACGGGGATAAATTAACGTCAGACCTTCATGTAGAACTCATACGTACGAAGTATCATAAAAGATGGCTTGAGAATATGTCGCATTCTTATATTTCTCCAGTGAGTGCCTCTTTACGGCCATACTTTATCTTTACAAGTGTCAGATCAGCAGTCAAATGGAGTACTGTTGCCATATCTCGGCAGGAGATGTCCAATTCCTTATCTCTCACTGTCATATTGAAATAAATCAAAATTGTTAACGCGTCCTTGCAGACGCTGAATTATTTGTCCATGTCATTCACTCATCCGCAGACAGCACATCCTAGTGTTGATATATCATTATTCAAAAAATATTCTTAAAAGGTTGTGGTGCAATGGATATCGACTCGGAACGACAAATCGGGATGCCGAGTTCGAATTCAAGTTGAATTCCTTGCCTTCACTTACGCATAAATATCCTTGTGAAAGGTATAAATCCGACTTTTTTCTCCAGTTATAGGTTAAATAATAGGACAGATTGGGTTCTATAGCCTTGGCTGGCAACCAGTCTACTGCAGAAAACAATGGCAACCTACTGCAGGATAATCTTCTGCCTAGTCAGTCATGTCTCTTTCGAGACTTGATCGCCCAAAGTGTGTATCACGTATGGCACCTAACTGACATTCATCAAATTCAGCCATTCTAAGATTTAGATCTATGTCCAGCCATACCATTTACTATGTACATGTGTAGAATCATCATCCCTATCGAATTCTCTTGCTAAGAAGCAAATTCTATTTGACTATCTTTTTAAGGGCCGCTGCTTTGTCGAAAAATGTCTAAACACAACAACCATAAACTTTCAAGTCTAGGGTCAACCATTATCTATTCTACATTTACTCAAAGGCTACAACTCTTACGCCAAACAAAAATTTAAAAAAAATATACCTGTAAATTGAAGAGCTCTTCGGCGTTAGATTGACGAACAATTTTTTTAATTATCGTAGCGAAGTATTTAACTTAAAGTATTATCAGCATCCGTCCGTTGCTCTATGTCAGATTTTCATTCTGGGATTGTCCAACATAATTTGGAGATTAAATATTGTATTATAGTTCAGAAAAGCTAATAATTCTTCTATCCCTCGATGCTTTGTTTATATTTTTAAAAATTCTTTTCGAATTTCTTTCTTCTGTGGAATTCTTGCGATTCTCTCAAGGGATTTTTCTTTCTCCACCACATTTTTGTTTTTTTCTAAATTATAATGTCTCCAGTGAGCGTTGTTAACGACTCGGAATTAGAAATCAGCGTGTCAGGTTCGAATTCCAGTCGGCCTCGCTACATTCACTTACACACAAATACTTTTGAGTAAAAATGGCAGTCCAATTCTTATGGCAAACAGTCCAACGCCTAAGTCTGCCGAGTTAGTCATGAATGAAAAGAGACATTGTGCCACAAGGGTGTGGCACGTGATTTCTTTTTATATACTGGCTCTATTTTCTTAATGTTTTTTTTCTTTAGGATGCTTTCTCTCTCTCTCACCCCCCCTCACTGTCTTTTTTTAGTAGGTTTTTTTCTCATTTCCCTGGATTCTGAATTTCACTTTTTTTTTTCATTGGCATTGTTTTCTTCTTTACATTCGTTCTTATTTCTCTCTCTTGCTTTATTTTTCATTGATGCCCTTTTTTCTGTCTCTGATTCTATCTGCTTTTACTAAATTAAGCCACTCTTCTCTCAAGTACCTATTTTTCCCTCTCACCATTTTTCTCTCTGATATTTGAACTTGTTTGTTTTTCAGATTTTCTAAAAATTATTAGATTATTTTCTCTTTTTCTTTTCTCTTTCGCCATTTTTCTTTCATTTATTTTTTCACTGAATTCCTTTTCTATTTTTCAAGATCCTTTTTTTAGTTATTTTTTTTCGGATTTACTCTCTCCTCTTCTCTTCTCTTCGCTCGTTGATATTTTTCACTCTCTTACTCTCCTCTCTATCCCTACTGTTTTCTTTTTTCTTTTCTCAAAATTCCTCTTTTCTTCCATCGGTTGTCTCCCTCTCTTTTTCCTCCCCCCGCTGCTTTATTTTTTTCTCTCTTTCTTTCTATCCCTCTCACTCTTCTGATCTCCCTCTACGCAATTCTTAGGAAAATACAAGAACAATCAAAGAGGAACTGTGAGTAAATATTTGGAAGTACAAATTTATCTCGAAATATTTTTAAGTATTAATTTTTTCTAGAAATATGGTTTCAAAATATCCATTAAATACAGACCGATTTCTTCTTGGAGAACATAAAGAGTTAATCACATCCATTTCTCCCTTGCGAATGGTTTTTATGCTGACAATAAAGTTATTACCAGAGTAGCAAGACATATGGTTCCAAAGATTTGACAAGTTAATTCAATCCCCAAGTCGTTCCTTTGTTTCTAATTCACGCTGCCGTTTGATGCTCGTCGAATATAAAATGATGTGAAAGCAACGATCAAAAGCACCAAAAAGCAAACGAAATGATGTCTTGTCTAAACTTCACAGTTATTTAATGATGGTCGAGAGATTTATTTTGGTAATTAATTTTCTCAACAACCCACAAGGGTACTCGAAAATACACTCTGATGTTAAATATTGAACCAACCATTGTAACGTGATAATTTAGTCTTTTCCAAAAATTACCATTTCCAAGAAATAATTCAAGGAATCTTTATTAAAACTGAGGAAATTGGTATACAAGTCGATTTAAATTTTTCGCATGAATTTTAACCACCCAGAAAAATTATTTGTGTATAATAAAACCGGTCGCCGATAATGCATGATTTTTAGCGCTCTCAAAATAATTACCTGTATATAGTGCAAGTCATAAAACCTAGCACTATACTCGAGTATGTAAATCAACCCCATGCAAACAATCTGGAAACACTGGTAATCGTCTACTAACTGAACTTATTTGATACGGTTACATTTCAAGAAAAGATTACATTCCACAAATGTTTTGTCAAACAACTCAGTATTCCGCTGCATCAGCTTTCCAATTAATGCTTTTTGGGGAATTATTGATTTCTTTATACGTTTCTTTTAACATCAAAGATCTTTTCTTTTGCGATTCGTTGCTGGAATTACATAATATTTCATTGATTACATCGATCTCCGTTATGTACGCGATCACAATGATCCGACGAGATATTGGTGCACCTCTAAAACTCGTAATGACCAGAGACTGGAAACTGATCTCTCATCCAACGTAGATCAAAAATTCAGTGGGGGGTAAAATTGGTTAGTTCCATGCAATACCTCGAAAATCAAACTAGTTACATTCCACCATTGCCAATCGGACCCTGAACTACCACCATTTACGATGAGTAGATATGAACACCATAAGAGACTGTGTCTTGAGAGACTATTGAGTCTTAAACTCACCACAGACGTCATGTTTAACAATCCCTAAAAATGCAGGAACAATGAGCAATTCGTTGTGCCGCTCTAGTATTATCTGTCTTTTTCTCCTTTTTTTTTTAATCATCTCACCCCAAGCAAGGGATTCCACTGCCACTATTGCGCATGGGGCTACATAGGGGAAGGTAAAGAGAAGGAGTGGTTAAACATAGGGAATGTCAGGAGGAAGGTGACAGATGAGTAAGGATACCGAGGATGAGGGTTGGGCAGATGGGAAGAGTGTTTGATAGAATGGGAACAGGTTAGTGTGTTAGAAGGTGTCTATTGACCTTACATTTAAACTCCTGGAGATTGTAGCCGTCGGGGAAGCAATCGTGTGGAAGGGAATTCCACAGTCGGGAAGTGCGAGGAAAGAAAATGTTGGAGTAGAAGTTGCGGTTGCATTTTATCGGTTTCACTGTAAAAGGGTAGGATCTAGTTGCTAATCTAGTATCTCGTGAAAATTCTTATTTAGGGGGCACCAGTGATCTAAGTTCATCGGAGCAGAAGCCGTGAAAGACGGAAAAAACTTCCGGGCCCTACACAGAGAACCGACTTTCATAGAAGCGGATTTAGCAATGGATTCGATATAGTCATTCCATTTGAGGTCCGCTGAAAGTGTGAGACCAAGGAGGCGTAGTGGTTTACTCTCTGGGAGGCAAGCCTGGTCCATGCTAATGGGAGGTAGGTGAGATTTTTGATGATGGTTAATTGAGAGTAGCTTCGTTTTAGAAGCATTAAAATTTACTAGCCATTTCTTACCCCAGTCAAATATGGATTGGAGGTATTTTTCAAACTCGGCTGCGAGGTTAGCTTTGACGCCTACACCAGATTTTTGTAGGAGGCGAGAGTAAACTGTGGTGTCATCGGCGTACAAACCTACTTGGGCTATTATGGAATCAGGGAGATCATTAATGTATATCAGGAAGAGTGTAGGACCTAAGATGGAGCCTTGGGGAACACCTGCGTTTGTATGGTAGTTCTGGGAGGCATGTCCGTTTAATACCACTTTCATTGTGCGGTTAGAGAGGAATGACTGGATTAGTTGATTCTTGTCCGCTATATTTACAAGAGACAGATCAGATGTAAAATATTGCTGTCATATTTGTCCGACGCTACACAGTCCTTATTTTCCAGTCAGGTTAGAATTTAAAAGCGTCTCCGTGTCCTTATGGGTGATAAATTCTTTTTGAACCCTTCTCTTACAGATGTGCTTGAATGAACTACATTTCTTTATATATCTAAACTTCACGACTAGGACTCGCAGTGTAACTGATATTGTAGCAAACACTCCTCACTTCCTACATTTTCAAGTGGCAAGAAGAAAGTTCCCTTCGAAAAGTTTCTTCCCGCGAACCACTGTTCTCTTGACCCGACTTCCATGAGTATATTTCCCCAATCACTACCATCTAAACTTGTTCAAATCTAAGGTTACTTTTATGTTGCCCACCTATCCGCATATATTATCTCTTACTCTTTAACCATTTAATTCGAGTGGCCTTGTACATGGTGAATCTTAAAATATTCTTTTCCCAAATGAGAATTTAAATTTTGTTTTAATTATACAGTTCTATTCAGTTTAAGTTAAAAAAAAAAAATGTAAAAATGAAAAAAATGATTTTAGAACCCATAAAATCTTTAGAGAAAGTTGTTTAAAACCAACGTGTATATGAAAGTAGTCAGTTAATTGAGTACCTCTAAAAGCATGATTAAATGTGCGTTGTGGTGCAACAGATATCAACTCGGAACGACAAATTGAGGAGCCGAGTTCGAATACCAGTTGAATTCCTTGCATTCACTTACGCACACATACCCTTGGGAAAGGTATTAATCCGACTCTTCCTTCCAGATATGGGTTAAATAATAGAACAGATAGAGTCCTATAGCCTTGGCTGGCAACCAGTCTACCGCAGAAAGCAATGGCAACCTACTGCGGAATAATCTTCTGCCGAGTCAGTCATGTCTCTTTCGAAACATGATCGCCCAAAGCGTGTATCACGTATGGCACTTAACTGACTGAACTAGGCAGGTGGTTTTCCCGCATTAGGTTGGTATTTATGCCTGTGATAGACTGGTTGCCACCCAAGGCTATAGAACTCAATCTGTCCTACCATTTAACTCATAACTGGAGCAAAAAGTGTGTATATATTATTATTATATTAATAAGAAATAATTATTGAGAGATCTGTTTATTACTTCATAACAATAGAAAACCGATCCCTCACTTTATAACCAGTAGAAGCTTTAATCATGATTCCAACTATTATGTTCAGTCAGTTAGTTACGTGCCATACGTGATACACGCTTGGGCGATCATGTCTCGAAAGAGAAATGAATGACTGGACAGAACATTATCCCGCAGTAGGTTGCCATTGCTTTCTGCAGTAGACTGGTTGCCGACCAAGGCTATAGAACCCAATCTGTCCTCTTATTTGACTCATAACTAGAGGGGAAAGAAATGTATTATATTATTAAGTAGTAATAAGTGGAGGATCAGTTTATTACTTCATAACAATAGAAAAGAGATCCCCCACTTTATGACCAGTAGAAGCTTTAATCATGATTCCAACTATTATGTTCAGTCAGTTAGTTAAGTGCCATACGTGATAGAAAACCGATCCCTAAATGTTCGCTGATTTAAAGCATTACATATATTTCCAGCTATTATATTCACTCAGCCAGTTAAGTCATATGCATAATATACGCTTGGGTGATCATGTCTCAAATAAAATATGACTGACTTGGCAGAAGATTTTCTCGAAGTAGTTTGCCATTACTTTCTGCGATAGATTTGTTGCCAACCAAAGATATAAAACCTATAAATGTCCTACCATTTAACCCATAGTTGGAAGAAAAAGTGATGGATTAATATATTTCTTAATATTATTTGCGCAAAAGTAAATGCAACGAATTCAGCTAGAACTTTGCTCGCTTATTTCTCATTCCGAGCCGATATCTACTTCACCACAACGTACAAGACGTACAAGAAAACAGTACACATAATTATATGTAAATATTTTAATTAATACGTACAAAAATTTTTTTAAATCAAACCTTTCTATTTTTTTTAAATAAGGATTAGTTTGCGGCCTTAAATGTATAAATAAAACTTTACGAAAATGTGGTCTCAAAAGAAAGACAATTTTGAGTTTGAGTTTAAATTTTGTTTAACTGCATATCAACCTCTGTGGGTTTTTTAATGCCAAAAAGATAGGATTTTAAGATATTATTTTTAATTTTCGGTTATAGTAAGAAGGTTGATTTTTTTTTTCTTTTTTAATCATTTCACCCCGAGCAAAGTGAAAACGCCACTGATGTGCAGGGGGCTACATAAGTGTAAAAAGATTAATTAGAAAAGAGTGAGGAGTACAAACTAGTTAGAAAGGAACAATAGAAAGCTGAGAAAGCAGGTGCGATGACAGATACATAGGTGGAGAGAAAGGGAAGGTTATATGGGGATGGGGAGAGAGCTAGAGTCCAGTGGTTAGTAGATGAGTATTGACTTTGCATTTAAATTTCTGGAGGTTGTAGCCGTAAGGAAACCAAGAATACGCGAGCGAGTTCCACAGGCGGGTAGTGCGAGAGAAGAAGCTGCAGGAGTAGAATTGTCGTCTGCATTTGGATAACCTGACTGTGAATGGGTGGGACCCAGTTGCCAGTCTGGTTGCACGAGTAAACACCTGATTTAGTCAGATATTAATGAAATGGTTTTGTTTTTATTCATTTTATATTTTAGAAAACTGAAAATGTCTTCTAGTTTTGTATTCAAAAATGTTTTACTGAGAATATTTTTCTTCCTTCAAAAATGTGTTATGGTAATAATTTTGTCTTCGTAAATGTATTGTTGGTAATCTTTTTCCTTCAAAAATTAATATTTTTCTATGAAAGTCTATTTTATGTATATTTTTTATAAAAGTCTATTTTTATACTTTCATATCGTTTTGATTCCAGTTTGGGGGTTAACTATTTGTTGGTTAACTATTTATTCCCAACCTATAGTTGGGACCATAACAGGTGCTACCACTCCGAGTTATGGTGGAACCTGAGAACAACATCAATTTAGAGATGGTTCCATCCTCCTTACAACCTTCTAATCAAAGGCCAATAAAAGACAATTTTGATGTATTCCCCAAACTCCAATGATTTCTAAGACATGAAACCTGGATAACAGAAATATGTATTTGCATCTGTCTATATTATGACGAGGATGAAAGGATCAAATGAATCGTGGAGATGAAGGTTTATAGAAAATCCTATTTTTGATGAAGTCGGTACACATTGACAACATAGAAAAACGATTTAGGTTAGAATATAATCGTAAACGTAAAAGTGCGATTAATATTTAACTATGAATAAACATTTGGCATTCATTGATCTTAAAGTCAATGTTCCTACTGACTCTTGGTATTTGGATACATTAATCCTATCCTATCTTTGCCCAGTAACCGCTCTGCTTCGAATACATATTTAAGCTATTTCGAATATATGTGACATCCTGCGCTAAAGTACCACTCTATTTAATAATTTTTAGATTGAGTGATTTGTTTTTTACAGGCTTTTCAATCCACTGCAGATTATTTAAAAAACAGAAAGTGTCTTTTAGATTGAAATACATTTTGGAGAAAGTGAAGAAGTGATGTTTGTTTTTGAGGCTTAACGACTTATCAACCCTTATGGGATCATTTAAGGTCATAACCAATGATTTTGGGTAAGGTTATTTTATTTTTACATTTTTCTTTCAACGATTCATTGGGATTTGTTTTTAAGAGCAGGGTCCCCCAGTCCTACCCTTGTTATTTAACCCATAACTGGAGGGAATGGACGGATTAATACCTTTATACCTTTCCCAAGGGTACCAGTGCTAAGTGAATGCAGGGTATTCAACTGGAATTCGAACTCGGCTCACCGATTTCTCTTTCCGAGCCGATATCCACTGCACCACAACGCACATCCGTCACTATACGCTTACAGCACCTGGTATTCCCAAGCGGTCACCCATCTAAGTACTGACCAGGCTCAACGTTGCTTAACTTCGGTGATCGAGCGAGAACCGGTGTATTCAATTGCGTGTTCTTTGGACGTCGAGGTCACCATGAAAGATATAGAGAATGGTTAATATTTTCACCAGGTTAATATGTGTGGATTTTCGAAAGAATAAAAAATATGCATTTTGCATGTTAGAATAGAAATATATTGATAGAAAAGGATAACATGAATTGTAGAATTTAATGTTCAATTAGAAACATTATTCAAGAAGTTAAGGGTAGAGTTCGTAGTAGTCCTTGCTAGGGTGAGTTTATGTGTACGTATGTAAGTATGTATGGGTGTTTGGTAGGAATGTTTTTGAACTATCACTCAGTGTGAATGGGGAAAGGCAGGATGTGCGAAGTGAAAAATGAAGAAGAAGGGGATGAGAGAGAAAGAGAGAGGCAATAATAATACGATCGCTTGACGTTTTTCAAGGTTACGTCTTAACTACGCTTATCTCTTTCCTTTCTGACTGACGATCAAACTTGCTCGTCTTTTATTTCCTTTTGGGAAATCCCTCCTTGATGCGATTCTAGCCTTTTCAATAGCAAAACAAACATTTCGGATCAATGTGTGAAATTTTGCAAGTTTTGTGTGTGTTAAGCAAAGTTTGTAAATTCGAGAAAATTTGTTTATTTTTAACAAGGAGTCAGATTTGAATTTTAAATGTAGATCTTGTTTTGTTCACCATATATAGATTCTCGTTCAAATAACACATTCTGTATTTTTATTTTACTTTATTTTTTTCGTTTCAGTAATAAAAATATTTTATGTTTTTTCCGTTTAAATTGTATGGCGCTTCTAAAGTTTTTCGGTTTATTTATTTACTTATTTATTTATTTT
>JBBBDQ010001269.1:262500-332500 GCA_037127315.1 Ascarosepion bandense | reverse complement strand
CATATATATACATAGAATTATTAAATGAGTAGACAATAATGTTTAAGAGCGGGTTGGATTTTAGCTTTATTTATTGAACATTAGACTTTTTTACTACTATCTCATGAGTAAAAAGAGTGGAATGTTTACGTTAGAATTAGGATTAAATAATTATGCTATACTTAGCTATATTCTATTAAGAACAGCAATTAAGTATTGTCTGGTTCATTTATATTAGTAAAATAATTGTTATCTTTATAATTATAAAAAGTTAAATGAATTACTTGAGATAGTAGTAAAAAAATCTTATGTTCAATGAAAAACATCTAAAATCCAACCTGCTCTTAAAAACTATTGTCTATCCCCTTAAAAATATTATGGTCTGACTATGTATCTTATCCAGACAATATTAAAAAGTGACATATCTAGGCACCAGACCATCTGGCTTTATTTCACGACCTAAATGTTAAAACTCTATGGTTACATAAATCTCAATATTTGAATGAACAATATAGACACACTTAAAACATTTTTCCAACTACCACGTCCTAATCTTCTACAAAACCATGAATTCATCTTATATTTTCAAAATAAATCATTTTGACCATTTATTTTAATATATGAGCTGATGAAGAACAATATTGTTCTGAAAAAACAATTTTGTGTAGTGGTATTATGCTTTTAATTGTAATAACAAAATTTTAATATGAAGCTCTACTCTGTATCGAGCACTCTTTATAAAAGTAAATACTTAAATAATGGCTTTTAATTTACGTTTTTTTTACTTTCCTATATATATATATATATATATATATATATATATATATATATTGTAATGTTTGTATATATATATATATATATATATATATATATATATTGTAATGTTTGTTGCAGTGGTTTTTAAAAGCATAGTATCACTGCACAAAAACTTTCGCGTTTCGGAGCTACGTTTGCCCCTCTTCTAGGGATGATGACTTTTTTTTTTTTAATCATTTCACCCCGAGCAAGGCGGAAACGCCACTGATGTGCAGGGGGTTGCATAAATTTAAAAATATTAATTAGAAAAGAGTGAGGAGTACAAACTAGTTAGAAAGGAACAACAGAAAGCTGAGAAAGCAGGTGCGATGACAGATACATCGGTGGAGAGAAAGGGAAGGCTATACAGGGGTGGGGAGAGAGCTAGAGTCCAATGGTTAGTAGATGAGTATTGACCTTGCATTTAAATTTCTGTAGGTTGTAGCCGTCAGGAAACCAAGAATATGGGAGCGAGTTCCACAGGCGGGAAGTGCGAGAGAAGAAGCTGCAGGAGTAGAATTGTCGTTTGCATTTAGCTAACCTGACTGTGAATGGGTGGGACCAAGTTACCAGTCTTGTTGCACGAGTAAACACCTGTTGAGGGGGCATCAGTAACTTCAGCTCGTCCGAGCAGAAGCCATGAAAGTATTTATAGAACAGACAAAGGGAGGCCACATTTCGACGATGGGAAAGTGGCTGCAGTCGTGTCGCTAGATCAGTACCTATGAAAAATAAATGGTGAAAACGATTTATTTTTGGTAATATGATATGTAAATGAATGTGGGGTGGGAGTTTAGTACGATTTAGCCGATTTAGCCAGCAGTTTGTTTGTTTTGGGGGACAAAGATGTTTCCTTTAATCACCTGTTCAAGAGATGAAATGCAAGCTTTATTGTGTTATGATCCGATCATTGATTA
Source organism: Ascarosepion bandense (assembly GCA_037127315.1). NCBI lineage: Eukaryota > Metazoa > Mollusca > Cephalopoda > Sepiida > Sepiidae > Ascarosepion > Ascarosepion bandense. Next base: position 330,809 of record JBBBDQ010001269.1, on the reverse strand, counting down.
GGCCATTAAAAAACTGGTCAGATTTCTTTCTTTGTTGTGTTGGCAGTATGTGTTCGATGATTGTTCTTCTTCTTGATTAGTTTATAAGCATTTCTCTGTAGATTGACGGACAAAATGTTCATGTAGGCTACTGATTTCGTTCTTTTGTTGCTCTCACGGGTTACACTGTCGATAAATATAAATGAGCCTGTTCCAGAAGCATCGATGCAAACTGGAGTCAGGTCACTACCCCCCCAATACTTCACAGATGAGCTTGTATATTTTCGATCAAAAGCAAATTCATTTTTTCTATACATTTTAATCTTTCAGCAATTTTCGTCCCAGTTTTTTTGTTTTTTTTTATATAAGCGTTTCACCCCGAGCAAGGCATGTCACTGCCACTACTGTGCAGGGGGCTACGTAGAGTGGAGAAAGGCTGATTAAATATAGGAAATAACAGAGGGTGGGTGATAGGCAGGTGAGGATACCGAGAATGAGGGTTGGGTAGATGAGAGTGTTGTGAGAATAGTTGGGAGTTAGTGTGATAGGAGGTGTCTATTGACCCTACATTTAAACACCTGGAGATTGTAACTGTCGGGAAAGCAGACTTGTGGAAGGGAGTTCCACAGGCGGGAAGCGCGAGAAAAGAAGCTGTTGGAGTAGAATTTACGGTTACCTCTTATTTGTTTAACTGTAAAAAGGTGGGACCTAGTTGCTAATCTAGTATCTTATTGTTTATGAAGTTTTTCTTGTATTTGTAGGTATGCGCAATTGTCTGCCTGATATAATGACATAATTTTAAATTTGCCATGAATGACTTTGAAGAAGTATCAAAGTGTTTTCTGTTGTTTAATGTTTGATGTTGCTTCTGTGAAGCGGTATTCTGTTGTTTAGTGCTTGGCTGATTCCAGTATAACATGTTTTACGTTTTGTGCACTTGAGTGCATATACCACAATTTTGGAGTTGCAGTTTAAATTTTTTTTTTTTGTTTTTTTTTTTTTTTTATATAAGCGTTTCACCCCGAGCAAGGCATATCACTGCCACTACTGCGCAGGGGGCTACGTAGAGTGGAGAAAGGCTGATTAAATATAGGAAATGTCAGAGGGTGGGTGATAGGCGGGTAAGGATATGAGGGTTGGGTAGATGAGAGTGTTCTGAGAATAGTTGGGAGTTAGGGTGATAGGAGGTGTCTATTGACCCTACATTTAAACACCTGGAGATTGTAACTGTCGGGAAAGCAGACTTGTGGAAGGGAGTTCCACAGGCGGGAAGCGCGAGAAAAGAAGCTGTTGGAGTAGAATTTACGGTTACCTCTTATTTGTTTAACTGTAAAAAGGTGGGACCTAGTTGCTAATCTAGTATCTCGTGTAAATTCGTGCGCGGCACCAGTGATCTAAGCTCATCGGAGCAGAAGCCATGAAAGTACTTGTAGAAGAGGCACAGGGAAGCCACATCACGCCGGTGTGAGAGCGGCTGCAGCCGGTCTGCCAAGTCAGTATCAACCACGTTACAGATCCTCCTTTGTATTTTGTCAAGAAGCCCAAGGAGAGCAGCAGGGGCACCCGACCAGATATGGCAGCAATATTCAATACACGGGCGGATGGTAGATTTAAATTGTTATCTTAATTACTGTTATGGGACCTAATATTTTTTGACAATAATGAACTCTACCTATTATGAACACCAGGAGACTATACTTTACGGGGTTGAGTTGAGATGGATCACGCCGGTCTAATACTTGGCAGTCCGACTGATGTGTAACATACTTTGTATTTTTCTCTCGTTAAATATATGTTTTACTAATACCCAATTTTGTGTTTCACTTCCGAACATTTCCTGGGTCTACAACAATTACGCATAGAGATTTTCAGTGGATAATGGGAAACAAATATGAATTATTTCATATTTATTGTCGAAGAATAACTGTGGACGTCACAAATAAAATTAATATAGGACGTGATCATAAATTGATTACCCGACAAGTTTCACTTAAAACGGAAAAGAATAAAATCTGTTCTAAAAGGGAAAACGTATCTAAATAATATATAATTAAAAAAGAACATCTCATTTAAAGTAGAAATTAAATAGAGTTTCCATTTGTGGACAAACGAAATGAAGTGAAATTAAATAATGAATCAGCAATACGTATTGACGAAGAATACAAACATAATCATAACAAAACTAGATACTCATTATCTGAAACACATCTAATCAAGAATTGATACAGACATAGTGGATTGAATGGGATATAAATGAAATAAATTGTTTATCAAGAGAAATGGAAAGAATAGTCGAAAATGAAAATGAAAATACTTAAGAAGCAAGCAGGTAATGGATGCGCTTGAAAGATAGTAAATAAACACCTTATATAAAACATCAGCTGCTCAGATTAAAATACATGGCACAATTAGGAAATAGAGATTCAATATTTCAAAGATATATCAAGTGTATTATTCTAACTTGTTTACTTAAAAAATCTTTTAAATATACAAAGATAGCATCACTAGCAAATACTAATGAAGCAACAACAGACAAAATAATATTTTCACATCAAAGTTGAAAAACCAGGGCTAAAGAACAGTAGAGGTGGCATATGTGATCGATACCGAATTGGCAGACCGGCTGAAGTCACTCTCTCAACGGCATGACGTGGCTTCTCTGTGCCTCTTCTATAAATACTTTCACGGCTTCTGCTCCGATAAACTTAGATCACTGGTGCCCACTAGGTAAGAATTTGCACGAGATACTAGATTAGCAACTACGTCCCACCATTTTACAATGAAACCGATTAAATGTAACCGCAATTTCTACTCCAACAGCTTCTTCCCACCTGTCGAATTCCCTTCCACATACTTGCTTCCCTAACAGCTACAATCTCCAGGAGTTTAAATGTAAGGTCAATAGACACCTCCTAACACACTAAGTCGCATCCATTCTCTCAAAAACTCTTCCCATCTACCCAACCCTCATCCTCGGTATCCTTACCCGTATATCACCCTCCTTCTGACATTTCCTATATCTGACTACTCTTTCTCATCAGTTTCCCCTATGTAACCACCTGCGCAATAGTGGAAGTGGAATGCCTTGCTTGGGGTGAAATGATTAAAAATATATATATATCAACTGTTCTTTTCTAAGATACAGGAAAGAAATCACCAGAAGCTTAGCAATGTGTTTAAGCTGCCTTGATATTTAATTACGTATACACGTTTTATTTTATTTTTTATTGCTGAGCCAATGAAACGCTCAATAAATACTTAAGTTCGTGCCTTACTGAATGTAACTTAAAAGTATGTAGCAATGGTTTTATAATTTAAAGAGATGTAAAATAGGAAGCAGTTGAAACTATACCTTTTCAACTTCAAAATGATAATAATCAACTTCAAAATGATAATAATCAACTTCAAAATGTTCTTATTTTCAGATAAAAAATAATCAACTCCAAAATGAATTAATCTACTTCAAAATGAATCAATTAGCTTCAAAATGGATTAATCAACTTCAAATTGAGAAAATGTCAAAAATTCTAAAAACAATCAACTTCAAAATAAGAATAAACAACTTCAAATTGAAATAAACCACTTGAAATTGAGATATATTTTTGGTAAATTGAAAACTATTTTTTCAATTAATTTACACTATGATTTAGGAAATTGACTGTTTCTCTTCATTATACAGAAGAAGAAAAAACCAAAAAAAACATCTTAGAAGCCAATAAAGAATTGGGTGAGTCTACTGTAAAAGTAAGAGGAGAAAGTCCCGTATGGGCAAAAATGATGATTGATGATGATGATGATGATGATGGGGAAACCTCTACAAAAGAAGCTGAAGAAGAATTAGCAACAGCTCCAAACAGGACTTACCTCAAGAAATCTGGCTGGCGAAAAAAAGGCCCAGATTTTAGCTGCATATGCCGCAGCAAGAAAATTGGAAAGACCTGGCAAGAACAATTGGTGTGCCTCTGCCAACAGCGTACCGTTGCTTAGACCAGGGTGCTGCTAGGAGTGACTGTAGGAAGGAGCAAGAAGCTATAAAATTACGCAAGTGCATAAGATATTTATGGCCGAATTAATTGGAAATTCTCCTAGTGTCACTCTTCAAGACATTGTAAATAAATTGGTCGAAAAGTATGAGGTTCGTGTGACGAAAGAATCCATAAGAAAGCATTTCGACTCCATGGCCTTTACTTTAAAAGCGGATTCATTATGAACCAGAAGCTGCCAATAATAATGTCAGTGAAGCGAAACGTAAGGATTACGCAGTAGCTTTATTAGAATTTCAGTTCCGAAGTGTGCCAATTCTTTGCAAGGATGAAACCAATTTTAATCTCCATGTTTCAAGAAGAGAAGGTCGCTCTAAAAAAAGCACCAGGTGCACTACAGTCGCGGCCGGATCCAAGAAAAATAACGCAATAATGGATTAATTCATCATAAAATTAAAAGAGGTTCTTTCAAAAAAAGAGGATGTAAAAGAACAGACCAGGGAGTGCCTTCGAAAGGCAAATGAAATTCATGAAATAGGAGTTGTCTTAGTTATTGATAACGCTCCTTGGCTTACTTCAATTGAAGAAGTTGTGGATGAGGATGAATTAAGGCAATACCAAATTATCTGACTTGCCCTCTATAGTCCAATGTTAAATGCTATTAAAAAGGTTTGGTCAGTCATTAAAGCTGACGTAAAAAGAAGTATGTCAGACTCAATTGTTGAGATTTTAAGAGATGCTGGCCAGGGATCTTTAACTACTAAAGAATTCCGCCTCAGCAAGTTAGAAGCGATGATCTCCGAGGTAATTAATAATATTTCCCCTGACACTTGCACTAACTTCGTATCTGGAATACAGAGATTACTTCCCTCTGTAATTAACTTAGATGATGTAATTTTTTAAATAAATATCTTAGGAACTTTTATATTTTATGTATCCCTTTTAAGTAAAAAATAAAAGAATAAATATTAAATTTATTAGTATTATATTAATTCTTAATTTGAAGTTGATTAATCCAATTTGAAGTTGATGATTTCTCATTTGAAGTTGTTTTCCATTTTGAAGATGATTAATCCATTTTAAAGTTGATTACTCCATTTTGAAGTTGATTGATCCATTTTGAAGTTGTTTGATCCATTTTGAAGTTGATTATTTTTTTACCTGAAAATAAGTCTATTTTGAAATTTATTATAATCATTTTGAATTTCAAAAGGTACAGACTTGAAGAAGTGAAGATTGTAGTGATTAAAGAATAAGAATATCGGGATTCTGTTCCATAATCTAATAATTCTGGAGGAGAAGCTGTCTGAGATAAAATTCCTCACCAATGAACTTGAAAGGTATGAGAATGGTTTGTTTGTGGACATATCATGGTGAGTTCTAGCTGTAAAATACCGATGGAAATAAGTAAGTCCGTTCGACAAAACACCTGCCATGAAAAATTAGTCAGAAGCAAGCAATGATTTATTTCTGTGATTGACGTTTCAGCGTGGTAATGGAGTCCTTCGTTTCGGGGATCTTGCCTTGTTCGCTTCGTATTTCTACGATAAAAATGAAACATAAATTTAGGAATAAACTCTTACATAACATCAGCAACAAACTCATAAGCTTAGAGATCATCCATGTTGACCTAAAAAGAACATTCAATTTTACATTTTAGCCAAACTTAGTGTAATATTTTGTTTGCTATAAATTGTGTAAATGTTTTATTTAACCAATACTACTGCCACATCTGGTCGGGTGCCCCTGCTATTCATCTCGGAGTTCTTGACAAAATACAACGGATAACCTGCAATGTGATCGATACCGACTTGTCAGCTAGGCTGCAGTCGCTCTCTGACCAGCATGAAGTGGCTTCCCTGTGCCTCTTCTACAACTACTTTCACGGCTTCTGCTCCAATGAACATAGCTCACTGGTGTCCCATAGCTATGAATTTACACGAGCTACTAGATTAGCAACTAGGTCCTAACCTTTTAAAGTGAAACCAATGAAATATAACCGTAATTTCTCTAACAGCTTCTTTTCTCGCACTTACCGCCCGTGGAATTCTCTTCTATATACTTGCTTCGCCCAACACCTACAATCTCCAGGAATTTAAATGTAAGGTCAATAGTAATCTCCTATCTCACTAACTCGCATCCTTTCTCTCAACCTTTTATTCCATACACTCCACCCCCCATTACACAGTAACTAACCCCTCTTTCTCATCACTTTCTTCTGTGTAACCCCCTGCGCAACAGTGGCCGTAAAACTGCCTTGCTTGCGGTGAGATGATTTAAAAAGAGAGAGACAGAGAGAGATTTAATCTTTTTGATATACTGAAAAGTGGTAATGACATTCTTGGTGGTGAATCAGAAATTTTACGAAAGTAGAATACAGGATGACGTTAATGTTAAATGGTCCTCACTTTTGACATTATTTGAGATCACGTAATATTACTTTTGTCATAACATAGGTTTTCCAGCCAAAGGTAAAATCTAAATAAAAAAGATAATTGCTAAATAATATTTCATTGATTTTTAGTTTGGCTTCTACACTTGTTCATAAATAATTTCTTAATAGTCCAACGTATCTTTTCATTTTGTTTAGTTGTGACACAAAATCAGAAAATACTTAAAATACTTGTGCAATTTGTGAACCAATTAAACCGTAAGGGTAAAAATAAAACGCATACTACCGTGCAAATTTGCACATATCTAAGTTATATGAAGTTCTAATTAATTGTGTGCATTTATATTGGATCATGTTCTCAATGTAATTTAAATAAATATTAACAACTTTTAAAAGATTTGTTATTTCAGAAGCTAATCTTCAAGTTCACTACTGTGGCCTTAGTCAAATACCCCATCATAACTAGATGTGTTTACCTATATCAACCGTATTCTTTTAATTGAAATATGATTTCTGTAGAATGGATTTACTCAGTCTCTTCTCATAATCAGTAATAGAATGTGTTCGGTATTTGATGGATGCAGGCAATTATGGCACTTGGTCAAGTAATTTAACTCTACCACTCCCTCTTTCCCCTCTCTCTCTCTCTCTCTATATATATATATATATATATATATATATATATATATATATGGTATCCAGTTGATTGACACTGCTATCCAGTAGATAGATATGCACTATATGTTGATTCAAGCGTAAATGGATGCCAGAAATATTTTTAAAAAATTGAGTCATCTTCGACAACACTAACGAGAGAATGGAAATTCATAAAAATCTTTTTATCAAAGTCATAGTCGTCATGCTCGACCTGGCGTGGGGCTCTAGCATATATATATATATATATATATATATATATATATATATATATAAGTTTTTTCATGATTATACGCAATCGTCATAGCCTAACGATTACGTATATGGCCTTACGTCGCTTGTGAGTGTTGCCACATTTATCATGCGTTCTCTTCTTGATTTTAATCGATTTGACCCATAAATATACGCTACAACTACATTTTATCGCATATATACAGGCTTTGAGATTTCACTCTACCGATTAAAAACTTTATTGGGCTATTAAAGTTTCTTGCTTTGCTCGACCGCGGTCGATAAAAAATCTAGCAATGAAACGTGTCCCTTCTAATATAGAAAAAGGAAATCTGATTCCTTTTCCAATCCCAAAGTATGCCAATGAAGATTCACAAGTTACTTACAATGATCTACAATGACATTATTCAACTCTTGACTTTTATCGTCCCGGTCATTGTAAACATTCGTTTAATTAACTCTTCCAGAGTGGAACCAAAATGTCTCAGTCGACCACATTAAAGACGCTCATAGATTTTTAGAAACTCATTTGGAAAAGTATTATCCTATATTTCGTCCTCTATTACGAAAAGTAAAAACGAATATTTGAGAGAAAAAATATGCATACTTCTTTAAACAACGCACAGAAAAACAAATTATACAAGTAATTTTTTTTATAGAAAATCTTTGAGAAAATCAGGTTTGTTATTTTTTTATCGTCTATGAGATGGTGGTTGTACTCAAACAGAAGAAAGAAACTACGAATTTAGGTACTTCTACTCAAACGCTACAAAAAACAGCATATCATGATGCTAAAAGGGCTCAAACTTAATAAAAAGAAAGATTTCTCATCGAAGTGGTTATGCATTTATTAATACGAAAGATCAAATTTTGTTGTTATTATTTTTAAAAAATTTTAAAATCCTTTTTAACACTTTCTAAATTTTAAATAACATTTCATTTTTGTTTTCCGTCAGCGATTCACGCTATATTTACGTAAGGCGACTATTAAGAAAATGGAGTCGGTCGAGTAAAATGATTTTGCGGCGAGAAAAGTTTCCCTCTCTTTCGACCGCTGGTCGAGTGATTACTTTTTCAAATGTCAAAGACTGTATATATATATATATATATATATATATATATATATATAAACACACACACATATTATATATATATATATATATATATATATATATATATATATATATATATAATGACAATTTTGCTTTTTCGGTCTACACAAGCAAACAAATTCGAACTATAAGTATTTAATTACAGCATTTAATAACCGAACAGATAAAAGTTTAGGCATCATTAATTATTTAATAAACATAACACATTTTATATTTTCTACGAGATCAATTATTTTAGCGAACACAAAAATTAAATCATTAACAATAATTAGCTAACGACATAATTGATAAAACTTCAGTCTGTCCAAAAAGGCTCAGTAATAAAAATAATAATTCAAATTTAAAATAAAATACTATTAGACTATTGAACAGAAACTACAAACTAAGCTGAAATATTTTAAGAAAGTTAATATATAATTATCTCGTAATTTAGAAAAATATAAAACAGCACATCCCTAAATACAGAAAAGTTAAACTTCTAAAATAAATTATCTCCCCACTCTGCTCCGAAAAATTCCAATGTTGAACGATCAAATAAAATTCATTTGACCAGTTTGAGAATGTCAGTCTCATTAAAAAAAATCAAACATTAGTTACACAACCAATGCATCGCGTAGATTAAAACATTATTGACCTGATGAGTTTTCAATAAAATCGCAAATCAGCAACTAGCAAAAAAAAAAAAAACAGCAAGAAAAACTACAACTATAATATTTGTCTCTGATAGATTAATTGCAATCACTTACACACACAAACACACAAACACACACATATATATCCACGTCTATGGTTCCCTGTTTAGGATGTAGTTTCCGGGTTTTTCTTTCCCAATCTTTTCACTCTTTTCTTTTTTCTTTTTTTTCAATTGGAGTAGATAGACTAAACTATCGCCCGGTTCACACTCCACCCACGTCTATTGACCAGCTGAAGAGTCTCATCCCTTGTTCCCTGTTTAGGATGTGGTTTCTGGCTTTCTCTTTTCCAATCTTTTCACTCGTTACTTTTTTCTTTTTTTTTTCAATTGGATTAGATAGACTAAACTATCGCCCGGTTCACACTCCACCCACGTCTATTGAACAGGTGAAGAGGCTCATCCTTTGTTCCCTGTTTAGGATGTGGTTTCCGGCTTTCTCTTTTCCAATCTTTTCACTCTTTTTTTTTTTTTTCAATTTGCTAGATAGACTATATTATCGCCCGGTTTACACTCCATCCACGTCTATTGAACAGGTGAAGAGGCTCATCCCTTGTTCCCTGTTTAGGATGTAGTTTCTGGCTTTCTCTTTTCCAAGCTTTTCACTCTTACGTAGGCCCATGCACATCAGTGGCGTTACCACCTTGCCCGGGATTATATGATTAATATATATATATATATATATATATATATATATATAGAGAGAGAGAGAGAGAGAGAGAGAGAACACGCATTATAGTCAATATAAGAGCGCTAGAGACAGGCCTAGGGATAACTTTTTCGTCCTCATTTAAGGCTTAAAAAATATAAAATATTTGTTTATGATTAATATAGAAACTAAATCCGAATTCTCTGAAAAATGAATTCTAAATAGCGGATCTTAATGCTCAGTTTTATTCTAGCAGTTTTATTCTCGCGTGGAATTTAAACAATATGCAATGAAAAATCATTTGTTAAAGTATTGTGAAAATTTGTACAATGTGGTTTGAAATAAATATTTTTGTATCTCAATACATTTTCTCAACTGTTGGTTTTCCAAAAGAATGTTCCGTTTGGCACTGTATATTGTTTTTTCGTTCTGTTTACTTTCAAAACTTACCTTTTGTTATTTTAAGCGTGATTTTGTTCAGCAAAACTGTCTGAATTATTGTGAATTTCTTGTGACTTGCTAGAAATACATGTTGTACAATGTTAGATAAGAATTCCTATTTTACTTAATATTTCTATGTAGTCTTCTGTGTATCAATTCGTCATATACGGTTCGCATCAATTCAATCAATTCGCATTTGTGCGTAGGTTAAAAATTTTAGTTTGTCTTCCTTCTGGGTGTTTTTTTTTTTGCCGCCTTTTTTTAGCAGATTATTAGAAATCATATCATTGCTACCGCGAAGAAAAATATAGAAATCGTATCATAATAATATCGATGTTGATTCTTGTACGAGATACGCCATATTGGTGTTTTATTTTTTCGCATACGATAACAGGGAATTATAATCAATTTATCATCTGTAACGGAGAAATGTATAGGATTATTATTAATCAGTTTTCACAGTTGTGTTCAATGGGTTCTCATTGTTAATCTTAAAATAAATCAACACTATAGATTTGTTTTGATATGGATTTGTCTTTTGCTAGTTTTTCCTGTCTAAATTGAAGCTGACATAGTATTTACATAAGAAAAGAAAAATATTGCAAGAAAGATACATCATCGTTTATTTACGTATAAATATTGGTAGAGAATAATTCGAGGAACGATGTCAATCCATACACTGTTACAGAAAGAAAATGTTTGAAGACAAGTATACTGCAGCGAAAAATATATAGAAAATATGTAGACAATAGTTCATCTATAGCATAGCAGCAAAACCACAGAGATGCAAGGGGTTCTTGGTTGTAAAAGACTTAGAGACAGGAACACTACTAATGAGCGAGAATAGAGGAAGAGTAATCAGAAAAACAGCAGAGGGTGATTGAGATAGTATTTAATCTATTTAAATAAAACTTGGCTGGAAATCTTGAAGTTGGTAGGGTGTTCTACAAGCGCTAATTGCAAAAGACCTCTTAAAATATATATATATATATATATATATATATATATATATGTGTGTGTGTGTGTGTGTATATATAAAATTTATATATACATATATGTACATAATCTATATATATACGTATATATAGTTTATATACATATATGTACATAATCTATATATATACGTATATATAGTTTATATATATAATTTATATACTTATATATATAATATATTATATTATATATACCTAATTTATATATATATATGTATATATAATTTATATATATATATATATATTAATTATTATATATAATATATATATATATAATTTATGTAAATATTTTATATATATATATATATATATATATATATATATATATATATATATACGTAAAATATAATAAAGGACATTATAAAAATTTTCGAAAGTCACTTAAAATCAAATCTAAAAATAGTAAATTTCTAAGACAAAACACTCATCTTACACAACAACACATACGAACCTGAGAGTAAAGAAAAAATACAACCCATGCACATCAACAAAAACGCTAACCCTCCTCCTAATATTTTTAAACACATACCCATATCTCAAAAAAAGGCTATCCACGAACTTCAGCAACATAAATATCTGAAACGAAAACAAAGAAGCATACAAGTCAGCACTAAGAACACAGTATACTCAAACAATGCCGAATACACAAAGATAAGCCTAACAAAACAACAGAAAACGAATTATAATCTGGTTGCACATACCTTAAAACAACAATATAAATACAAAAACAAGAAAACTATTTTCAAGCTCAATAGAAAAATATTCGCTAAATACAAAATACCAAACCATCCTTAATAAAATTACAATCAAAATGACTAACATCTGCATAGAAAACATGGAGAAAATAATAACCAAACACAACCGGAAAGTACTTAATACTTAATAAAATAAAACCAATAGCAGTAAGACAAACGAACAACACAATAGGAACAAATATAACTGCCGAAATAAAGACAACTGTCTATTTAATATCAAATGCCTAACCAACAACATAATAAAAGATCTACTGTCAAGAATAACACCAAAACAAGAAACTTTACATGAGAGCAATAAAAACCTCTTTTAAAGAATGATTCAATAATCATAAAACATCACCCAATAAAAAAATACCAAAACAACACAATACTTTCAAAAGCCAGTCCTGGTAATTGAAAACATCGTAACATTGTCTTCATGAAACTTCTAAAGTCGGCATGAACCTGCTCTGTTAAATGGACGTATACTTTGCACTAAAACTCTCAACGCTCTATCCCCCCGATATCAAGCACATTGTGATAAATAACCCTGCTTGCCAAAGTGTATTTTATCAGTAAAACTACTCAAAAAACAAAAATCTTGGCGCTACATACTATCACAACTTAACGCACATACTTACACCCACACACATATATATGTGTGTGTGTCTGTTGTGTGTGTATATGTGTGCGTGAACGTCGTATATATATATATATATATATATATATATATATATATGTGTGTGTGTGTGTGTGTGTGTGTGTGTGTGTGTGTGTGTGTGTTTATTGATTTGAAAAGGAACGAAAGCATTTTAATTTTTAGGGCTTTATTTTTCTAAAGAAATCCTTTCGTGTAAATAGTTCATCAAAAGAAAACCATTGCCAAAATTAAACAACATAAGAAAACATTTTTTCGACAAGAGCAACTTTGCAACACATTAAAAACAATTCATTTGTAAAACAATGACAAATAAAAGATTAAAAATCCTCCAAGAGACTATAAAAAAGAACACATTTTGCTCACAACGCTTCAAATAAACAAAGAAAACAAATAGAATGATGCTATTGTTCGTATAGAACCGGTTAGTACAACAACATACACCGCCTTTACTACACGGAGGCCTAAAAAAGACGGATCTTACTTTCATTCAAGTGTTTTATGGCATTTATAAAATATCTATTGTTTTCGTTTTTTTTATAATCATATTGCACCAAGTAAAGAATTTTATTGCCTTTTTTGCAGTGGGTGGAGGAAAGTTATGAGAAAGAGTGACAGGTTACAGGGGGTGTCAGGAAGTGGATAAAAGAACGATAAGAATACTGATGAGAGTGGTGTGGACGGAGAAAGGAGCATGAGAGAGAGGATGCAGGTTAGTGAGATAGGAGATGACTATTGATTTCACATTTAAATTCTTGGAAATTATATCTGTCTGGAAAACAAGTAAATGGAAGGAAATTTCACAGGCAGGAAGTGCGAGAAAAGAAGCTGATGGAGTAGAATTTGCATTTACAGTTTATTGGTTTAAAAGTGTAAAAGGCTGGGACCTAATAGCTAATCTTGTGACTCGAGTAAATTTATATATAGAGGGCACCCGTGAACTTCTTCTTCTTCTATGTGCCCTGTCCCTTCAGGACGTAGGCGATCATGGATCTCCACGTCTCCCTATCCCTTGTGGCTCTTAGTATGTTTGCTCCTGTTGCTCCTGGCAACCCCCGTTCCGTCATCCACCTGATCAGACTCTGCAGATATGTTATCCGCTGCCTTCCTCTGTCTCTCCTTCCTTCTATCTGACCAGTCAGTATCAGGTTCTCCAGGCTCTCCTTCCTCATTGCATGTCCCAGGAACTTCAGTTGTCTCTTCCTGATGCTCAGCATCAATTTCCTTTTTGTTGCCATTCTTTCTAACACTTCGTCGTTGCTTGTATGCTCAGTCCACGATATCCGTAGCATCCTTCTGTAGAACCACATTTCGGCCGCTTCCAGTTTTTTCCTCATTTTCGATGATATTGTCCAGCATTCACAGCCGTACTGAAGAACTGACATCACGTAGCAGTCTAGCACTCTTTTCTTCGTTTCTATTGAGATCTTCCTGTGTGTTAGTATTTTGCTCATCTTCTGGAACGCGTCCTTTGCCATGCCAATTCGCCTTCGGATGTCCGTGTCGCACTTTCCATCTCCTGTTAGAACACTTCCTAGGTACTTAAATTCTTGGACTTGTTTGATTCTGTTATCCCCCACCTGTATTTGGCATTTTGGGTTGTATCTTTTGCTGATGACCATGCACTCAGTTTTCTTAAAGTTTATTTGTAGTCCCTTCTTGTCACTCTCCCCTGCTACTTTCTGTATGAGATCTTGCAGTTTCCTTTCCGTGTCCGCAATCAGTACTGTATCGTCCGCGTATCTTATGTTGTTCAGGTTGTGGCCTCCAATAATAAATCCTGGTGTGTCATTTAGGGTCCTCAAAATATTCTCGCTGTATAGGTTGAACAAATCCGGTGAAAAGACACATCCTTGTCTTACGCCTTTTTCTATCTTTGTGTATCTACTGAGGTCGTTACCTGTCCGTATGCAGGCCGTTTGCTGCCAGTAGAGATTCTTGATTATTCTTATATCTTTGCCGAAAATGTCGAGGTTGCCTATCATTTCCATCAATTCTTTGTGTCGTATTTTGTCGAAAATTGTCAATTAATATGTGGTAAAGTTTATCAAGTTCTTGGTTAATGGTACAAGAAAAATAAATCGTCGACGTGCGATGGTCTAAGGTATATAATTGATTTATTCTACGGAATATAGGAACAAATGAATTCCAATCATTGTCTAGACTCGTGACCGTAGATTTGAGATAAACATATATAATATACAAACCGTCTTTACGTTCAGCAAGAACGTCCACCTGATGCAAAGAAAATGTGTTCCCTGATTCTACATTGAATTGCAAAGATGGATGAAGGGAACTGAGATGGATATGAAAAGCTGTAAGGTCGTCTATGTAATCAACATTAGAAAGCGTATCATCGATATGACGCAAACATACACGCGGTTTAACGGCATTTTATAAATAAACGTTTCTCATGAACATCAACAAAAATATTCGCAAATACCGGAGTCATCCGCCTGCCCATCGAAAACTAAACTCAACCCACTATTTTGCAATATAAACTCAGTGTTTCTGGAATTAGAGCAGGACCCAGGTGACTCCTATAGAGAGCAAAATGACAAATATGTAAGTTATCCTGAAGAGACATATTTGTATTTGTTTATAGTCATATCGCTCACCAAATGGCATTTTACTGCCACTATTTTGCAGGGGGTTACATTGAAGATAATTTATGAGAAAGAGTGACAGGTTATAGGGGGTGTCAGGAAGTGGGTAAGAGAAGGATGAGAATATTGATGAGAGTGACGTGGACAGAGAAAAGAGCGTGAGAGGTTAGTGAGATAAGAGATGACTTGACTTTACATTTAAATTCTTGGAGATTGTAGCTGACGGGGAATTAAGTAAATGGAAGGGAATTCCACAGGTGTGTAGTGCGAGAAAAGAAGCTGATGAAGTAGAATTTGCGTTTAAACTTTATTGGTTTCACAGTAAAAGGGTAGGACCTAGATGCTAATCTTGTTACTCGAGTAAATTCATATATAGGGGGCACCAGTGAGCTAAGTTCATCGGAGCAAAAGCCGCGAAAGTATACAATTTTTCAATGTCAAAAGAACAAATTTTAGAGTTTCTAAAGAAATTAGAAAAATTAAATGAGTCCAAATTGAAATGAGTGGAAAATAAATCAGAAAGAGTTTGAAGTATTTTAACCAACCATTTTGCCAATTAATGATGTACGGAACCAACAAATTTGGTCTAAGAGATATATTATCCTCATGTACCTTTGGTAAATCGTACATCTGTTGACGTTCATAACCTACAGGTCTAATGTGATTGTACACTGACTTAGAAATAAGGTTGCTCTTATAGAATGAGTGGAATCGTCTTCTCACCTTTCTTTTGTTGGTATTGTCAAATGGGTTTGCAAGACCAACCTTCTAAAATTTAGAGGAATCATGTAATATGAATTCCATTTTTCGATGTCACCATGGCTATTCTAAATGATTATTCCTGAGATTCTATCAGGCTTAATGATCACGAGTAGCTTTTAACAATTGGTAGTGTAGGAGTCAAGAAGTACAAAATCAATAAATTTTTAGAATACAACTTACGCTTAGATCTCGCTATTTTAACAGTAAAGCAAAAAAAAGTTAGTTGCCTATCTGGTAGTATAAAGAACAAGTGCCGATTAGAACTATTGCCGTGAAAATATTTATAGTTAAAGCAGAATGAAGCTATGTAAGTGCGATAAGAGAATAAAATTGATGGAGCTACCGGGGTAGGATTGATAACATTATATTTTGAATTTTGTCGAGAATTTCAAGATATATTACAGACATACCAGCAATATAAACTACCGTATTTCCCGTTAGCTAAGACGCACATTTCCTGTGAAATATAGTTAAATATTCTCCAGCTCACAATACCTCGCAGGCCTTTTTTTTTAGATCAGCTGCAAATTTGATTTTATCGAAACTAGCACACCTACCAGTAAGACATTAGTAAATAATTATGCCATGCATATAGATAATGCATCGGGAACTGGTATCAAGAACGTCATTGATGAAAATAGGGAATCACATTAGGTCCGGGAATACAGCCCTGCAAGACGCCCGCATTAAAGTAAAATGGTCTAGTGTAGTGAACGTTGATTTTATTTCACTTTAAAACGATATTACGAATTTCTTCTTTGACTTAAGCTTGGGCTTTATGCCGAAAAGATTGCAGCATTTCATTATTCTGCTGAATTATTATTTTGTATCTAATCCGGTGGTTGTGTAAAAGTGAATATGCCGTACTTATCAGAGTGTCAAATTTTAGAGGGTTAATTTGCATTAGACATATTTTAAAGTTCGTAGAAAAGGCGTCTTTCTTCTGGAAGCAGATAAAATCGCTTTTATAAGCTGAATGACTTGGTTATCCTTAATAAATCATGATCTACGGCATTTTAACATTTTCTTTAATATTTTCGTCAATATAAGAAAAATCTACGTCGTTTTCATTTAGTTTTAATTGAAATACTTGTCACTCTTTTGCATAATGCACATTTAATATTTCTGCTGATATATTTCTTAATTTAATAGCAATCGTTTATATTAACATTGCATCGCAAGTCGCAACCTGTGAGGCTCTTTAGCCTGGAGGGCAACCAGACAAGCAAAACTATATTTCTGGATTCCAAATCAAAAAGGTAACAGGACATCATCTCCAGTATATTTCAAGTTTTCTTTGTTTATTTGAAGCGTTGTGAGAAAAATGTGTTGTTTTTTATAGTCTCTTTTATCTTTTATTTGTCATTGTTTTACAAATGAATTGTTTTTATTGTGTTGCAAAGTTGCTCTTGTCGGAAAAATGTTTTCTTATGTTGCTTAATTTTGGCAATGGTTTTCTTTTGATGAACTGTTTACACGAAAGGATTACTTTAGAAAAAATAAACCACATAAAAATTAAATTTTTTTCCCAGTGAGGCATGGTAATTCTCAGATGTAAACTTATTTATAAATGGAGCTTTGTCTCTCTCTCTGTGTATGTGTGTGTCTGGGTGTGTGTGTGTCCGTTACCTATAGACTCCGAAATGGCTGAACCGATTTTTCTTGAAAATTTACACAGTTATACTATAAGCGTCTGTGAGTGTTCTTAGCTAGGTTTTGTGTCGAGGTACCCCAGATAAGTATCGAAAATCGATAATCGAAAACTTTGTGTCATAGGAGTGGTCCGATTTTAATCAAATTTGATACACTGATAGACAAATTCAGATATTCAGAAGTTTCAAGGGTGCAGAAAATCGATAATATATATATATATATAAGGCAAGATGTAAATAAATATAGAGCTACTTCACTTGGTGAAGATTGTCTCGCGTGGAAGAGGAACTCTCCCTCACTTACTCACTTAGAAGCAATTGAAATGCATTTAATAACATTCTGAAAAAACATTAATGATAAAGTGAATGGAGCAGATTTGACTGAGATTGAACTTAGCTCCCTCATTCCATTTTCTCTGCCAATGACTGTAACGGAAAGACAAATCTCCCATAGTGTTATAATCATCAGAAACCTATGCACGCATGTGTAAACGAAGGAAGGTCGAATGTAGGTTCTTACACCTAGAAAACATTAATTTTAATTTCAGGACATTAATAACAAACTTTGCCGTTCTCTTGCTACTGGAATCCGGTTGTTCGCCACCTTTTAGTTCACCTTCCGAATTTCATCGTCTAACTCTACAGATCATGTGGTCCTGTGTCAAACATCTCACCTCTCATTAGCACACCTTTTCATTACAGCCGGTGTCTTTGTCCAGCCATTGGTCATTTTTAATCTTGTTTGACTATCGGTCAATGAAGCGTAGGTGCCGACTTGGCTCCTCCAAGCCATTTACACATTCATGACGTTTTCGACTTTCAGTGACATAGGATTTCGACCCCGATAGGGTCAAACACGTCGCTGGAGATACCATCTTTCGTCTTGCGTTACAAAAGTCATTTACCATATAATGGCTACAGCGACTGCGTGGAATCATGGACTTGATTTTTCTCTGACCATACGGTTTCATGTTTCTCTCTCTATTTCTCCGTCTTTCTCTCACTCTCTGCCGCCACACACACACACACACACGTACACACACGCAAAGATCTATACGTACGAAAGTCTATCGATATAGTTCCAGGCCAGAGCAAGAATATCTTCTAAATGTTTCTGTTTCTGATTGATTGTTCATGTCTAGAATATATCAACAGCTTCTGGATGTAGAAATATATGTTTTTTCTTTTCTCTCTTTTACACTCTAATTAATAGTAACAATTACTTATAGGAAGAGGAGTTTTAATATTATTTAGTTATTAACAAAGACGCATAATAATAATAGCTATAACTTGAAACTAGTTCTATGCAAAGAGAGAGAGAGAGAGAGAGAGAGAGTGAGTGAGTAAGAGAAATTGAGCGTATTTTCGGTATCGGGGTGCAAGTATGAAGTACCAAGTGAAGATCAAACTAACTTCTCAGAGTGTTGGACTAGATGGAGAAATTTCTGAAAAGAGTTAGAAAAATAATGGCAGTAATTAAAAAAGGTTGTAATTTTTTTTTTTTTGTGTAGGTGTCTTCATACACTTTGTTGTAATTATTTCAAATTCGGAAACATTCATGATTAAAGGACGAAACAAATTCATGAATATTCTGCTTTTGCGGGTTTAAAATACTTTACTCATTTGTTTTATTTTCCAATTAATTGTAAAGATTACTTATAATTTTTAGAGGCGTTTTCACTTTTCTTATTTTATTAATAACGAGGATAAACAATAATAATAATAATAATAATAATAAGCAATCTATAATATAATAATAACATATATATAATATATAATATAATAATAACATAGCAATCAACGAATTTGAAAAACTGTCAAAATATAAAGACTGTCAAAATATAAAAACTGTCAAAATATAAAGACCTGGAAATTGAAATAGAAAAAATGTGGAAACTGAAAACAAGAGTTGTGCCAGTGATAGTAGGTGCACTTGGAATGATAAAAAATGGAACAAAACAACACATTGAAAGAATCCCTGGAAACCCCAGCTTAAGTGATATACAAAAAATTGTCTTAAGTACAGCCCACACACTAAGGAAAACTTTATATCTATGTAATGCTAGGGATGATAGGGAAGATAGAAAAACATGAAATGGAGTCAAAACAACACGCCACGACCTGCCTTAGGTCTCCCCGCAGACTTGGTTTGTAGTGAGACCAAAGCAGAAATCGAAATATGATGAAAAATGACATAATAATAAGCAACCAAGGGATTCGAAAAACTGTCAAAATATAAAGACCTGGAAATTGAAATAGAAAAAATGTGGAAATTGAAAATAAGTATCGTACCAGTGATAGTAGGTGCTCTTGGAATGATAAAAATGGAACAAAAAACACATTGAAAGAATTCCTGGAAACCACAGCTTAAGAGGTTTACCAAAAAATTGTTTTGTTATGTACAGCCCACACACTAAAGAGAACTTTGTCTATGTAACTCTAGGGATGTTAGGGAGATATGAAAAAAACATAAGATAGAGTCATAACAACCCAGCACAACCTGCCTTACGTCTTCCTCCAGACTTGGTAGGTAGTGTGACAATAGCAGAAATAGATTTTTAATGAAAAATGACATAATAATAATAAAAATAATAAACGCGGTTGGAACTGCAAAGAGAATGACGTGTTTTTCTAAGTATCTAAAGAAGTAACATTTTTTCTAGATGAAATGTTGTTATTTTTATTACTATTTTAATGGAATTATTATTATTATTATTATTATTATTATTATTATTATTCAATTTATCTGTTTCCGCTCCGCTTTAATGATTTGGATTGATTAATCAATTAGTTTTCTTTTCAGTATGATTCATATATTGTCCATATTTAGAAATAATTTTTTTCAACGATACATTCCATGTCTGTCTGTCTGTCTCTCTCTCTCTCTCACTCTCTCTCTCTCACTCTCTCTCTCTCTCACTCTCACTCTATCTTTCTAGTAAGCTTGGTTAGCTGTCTTTTCTTTCTCTAACGCTCCCCTTCATATCCTGACTGTTCCGTACTTGACAGCATCTCGGACAGTATAGATAAGACCATGTCTTTTCATCCGTTTGCTCGTATATTTTTGTTTGGATAAGTTTAATACCCACCTCAGCAAGCAGCTGGCAAACGCTATCACAGATCATGCCGGTGTCGATATCATGGATGTTTTAATTATTTAATCCCTAGGCATGTGGTGGATTTCCCCACGCATTTCTCTAATAACCCAAACTCACTGTTTCACTTCCATCTCTGACTCTTGCCATGTCATACAGCTTTGCCCTTTTGACAACTCTAATCATACTGTGGTTTCCCTTAACATCTCTTCCAATTTCCCTACCCCCAGGAACTTCCAACAAGCAGAATATTTTACTGCTACAAAGGAGCTGAATGGGAGTCGTTCCGCAGTTTCTTTTGTGACGTCTCTTAGAAAAAAGTTTTTAATCTTCCCGTTAAAGACTTTGCATCCTCTTGGGGGTAAAGCTGGCATCAAAGCTTTCATCCCAGCCAAGAAGTTACGACTTAAACCCCATTCGTTCCTCTGGTTTTCCCTTGATTGCTCGGTCGCTATTACCCACAGGAATCCCTTCTTAGGACTTTATACGGAGCTTGACGTCATATTATAATAGGAACCTTTTGGCATCTGCTCGTAATGAGTGCAAGAATATCCTAAATGAAGTTGTTGTTTGCTGACAGAATGAAACAGCGAATAGCATTCCGAAATTTCGGCTCCAAAGACTACTGGCGGTTCTATAAATGTGTACGAAATAATGGTAAACCCCCAATCCCTCCTCTAAACAATAAATTTGAGGTCCTCACATTTTCAGCGGAGAAGGCAGAGCGTTCTGCTCGCAGATTCCTCAAGAACTCAACATTTGATTTGTCTGAGATATCCGTACTCGAATTCCCACCTGAACAGGGGCACAACTGAAGGACGCTCACATTACCCCCTTGCAGGTCTCTAACATATTTTCAAAGATGAATCCCGAAAACGCGAGCAGAGTTGAAGGAATCCCATTCATTGTCCTAAAAACTTTATCCCTAAACTCTCCTCTGTCCTCTTCAAACTCTACAACTACAGCCGCTCTACTTCTTGCTTTTCTTCCCGCTAGAAGACCTCCTCTGTGGTTCCTGTATTTAAGAACACTAGATAACAATCAGACCCCCTAATTATTACCTATCAGCCCCTACTGATTTTTGGTAAAGTGTTCGAGGCTATTATCAATGTTGAAATGGTTCAACAACTTACAGCCTACAGCCTTTTCTCCGATAAACTATGGTTTCTGCTTCAGCTTCTTTACTGCTTATATGCTAACGACCATCACAGCTTATATACACCAGGCTCTCGATAAGAACAGCGAAGTTCGAGCTGTTGCCCTACATATCTTCAAAGATTTTGATGGGGTCTTGCATGCTGTCCTTATACGCAAGATACAAGGCTATGGCATAGCAGGTCTCTCTCTACTGTCGGTTGGCAACCCGTTTGGGAGAAGGAAACCTCTGAGCATCACCTCGCAACTGAATGTGTTAATCGTACCAAGAGGTGAACGGCTACTGCATTATGAGGTCGAGAACGATCCCTTACACGCTGTTTGCAAAAGAGAGTTACCGTACGTGCCGGGCAACTTTGGATGAAATTTAAGTACCCATACGACACTCATGAGAATAATTTGAGATTTACAAATAAAAAAAAAATTATTATGATACTTGAAGTAGATAAACAGGGAGCATGTTCCTCAGGAGTGAACCTGTCTGATGTAAAAACAAATCTAATCTAAACTTATTTATAAATGGAACTTTGTCTGTGTGTGTGTATGTGTGTGTGTATCTGTGTGTGTGCGTTTCTGCTAACTAAACCAATTTTCTTGAAAATTTACACAGTTGTACTATAAGCGCCTGCGAATGTTCTTAGCTAGTTTTTGTGTCGAGGTACCCCACGATAAATATCGAAAATCGGTAATCGAAAAAATCGGGTTATAGAAGGAGTGGTCCAATTTTAATCAAATTTGATACACTCATAGAAAAAGACATAAGAAACGATATTCAGAAGTTTCAAGGTTGTAGTTCTTACAATAGTGCAGAATATCGATAATATATATATATATAGATATAAACAGAGATAATATATATATATATATATATTCACAGAGATTATATATATATATATATATTATCTCTCTCTCTCTCTCTCTCTATATATATATATATATATATATATATATATATATATATATATATATATATATAAAAGGCAAGGTGTTGTGTGTGCGTCTGTTTATCTGCCTATATATCTGCATTTTTCCAGCCCTTTTATTTTATTTTTTGCTTCGGTGGCTCTAAGTATGTATAATTGTAGTTGTTAGTCTCAGCCATGATACCATTTACTCAGAGGACATATTTAGCCTTCAAAATTCAGTTTACGACTCAAAAAACTTATTTCATATCGATACCAGGAAATCAAAATTTGACTTACATTCATTCATTTTTCTTTCAGTCTACGGTTTCACTTTAACTGGAAACAACTATTGTTTTTAGTCTTTCGTGCCAACGTCCCAAGAGTCTGAGCTCCAGGACCATGGATTAGTTTTAATGCTTTCATTACACCCAGCAATCCCGGGCTATACTGCTAGTAAGCCATAAATCATAATAAAGAAAATGAGATACACAGAAATAATTGTGAAGTAAATTTGTTAAGTTTAGAAATGTTGGAAAGGTGTGATTATAGTCCGTCACAAGACAGTAATAAAACGAGTTCAAAACACATTGAACAGAAATATTTGTAAACAATTGTGAACAATGTCAGACCCTGAAAAAGGGGGAGTATATAACTTCACCCCCGATATAACAGTAAGTTACCCTCAGAGTAACTCATTGCGTCTTCTTTGTCTCATATTTTCAACTAACCTGAAGTCGAACGAATATGTCAGATATATAATGCATTTACTTCTGGAAATTTTCGTCTTTGTAATGAACCAGGATTTTTTCTCGTCTGAATCCATCTTGCACATTTATAAATCTTCAATTCATCCCTGCATTGGATAATGTTGCCATATCTGGTCGGGTTATCATACATATTTATTTCGAGTTTCTCGATAAAATCCAAAGAAAGATCTACAATATCATTAGTCTTGACACGATTTCAGTCTCACAGGCATGACATGGCTTCCTTCTGTCATTTCTTCAAATATAGTCTTAGCAACTGCTCTGATATGTTTTCTTCCCTGGTGCCACATTTACTGTAATTTAAGCATGCTACTAAATTGTCATCTAGGTCCCACCCTTTTACCATTGAAATAGTTAAATATAACCGTCATTTATACTCACATTGTTTCTTTTCTTTCACTGCTCGCTGTAGAACTCCTTTCCGTTTATTGGTTTTCCTGATAGCTACAATCTCCAAAATCTAAATGCAACATCTATTGCCACTTTCTATATTTTTAAATCTCATTCATTTTTTTATCTTTTTTTCAATAACCCCGTACCAAGTTTCTTTTTATCCTTAGTGTGACCTCTTTCACACTCGTGGCAGATCATCTTTGCTTGGGTAAAATGATTAGAAATGTTTGGTTTAATCTCACAATTGAATTTAGAGATTCACCAATGTGATATCATATTCATAGATATTTACTGACGATATGAAAATATTCTTAGGCAGACCGTTAATGTGAAACTTGTTAAACGCCTGGATTGATCTCATAGGTTTCGTAAGCCTGGCTATCGACAATTACCTTCAAGAATACTCGTGTTATGAAAGAATTGGTGACTGTAAGGACTTTTTCCAAAGATTCCATAGTTTGAGAGTTTGTGTAACAATAACCTATGCAACAGCTTCTATGTGCCGTGACTTTTCAGGACATAGGCGATCATGTCTTTCCACATCTCTCTATCTTGAATGAATCTCATCACGTTTTCTCTTGTTACCCACCTAAACTCCGTTCTGCCATCGATTTGCTCAAGGGTATCAAGTATGGTACGCGTTTCTTTCCCCAGTCCTTCTTTCGCTCTGTCTGACTTGTGAGTATCAGATTCTCCCAGCTCTCTCTTCTGATTACATATCCCAGGAACTTCTGCTGTCTTTTTCATTTTTATATTCTCCAAATATTTATCGTTGCTGACCTGTTCTGTTCATGGCATCCTCACCATCCTTCTGTCAAAACCACATTTCGTTTGCAGTCTTTTCTTCATCATCGAGGAGATTGTCCAGCATTCGCTGCCATATTGAATGAAAAGCATTACATAACAGCTGAGTGCTCTCTTCCGTGTTTCTAGTAACATTTTCCTGTCTCTCAGTATTCTACGCAGCTTCTAGAATAATATATTTGAGAAATTTAAAGTGATAGTTTATAGCGGGGGTATCTTATTTATTCTTTTCTAGTAGATGTAGGATTCCGTTCTAGCGAAGGGTAGTAGTATACCGTAGTAGGTTAACGGAATTTGGTTTATGGGAAGATAGATCACTATAATTCATAAAATGATTATAAAATCAAGAAAGGCAATTTTGACTGTAAAATAACATTTATACATATATACATTTCAATTAATGTTTTACAAATAAAGTAATACTTGAAATAAAAGTCCAACGGAGGTAAAAGAGTTCATGGAAAATAATGATGAGCTGAAAGAGATAAAGGCTTAGGAATGTTGAAGCGTCTTGTAGTTAAAGAATGTTCATATAGGAGTTGGCGCTTCTAAGGTCAGTTGGTCAGCAAGTCGGTTTGTGTGGAATGTCTTTGAAAAGGTCAGTTAGTACTTTTGAGGAATGTCTTTGAAAAGGTCATTAAGTACTTATGAGACAGGGAGGAGGAAAGAGGTCAGCATAGTAGCCGCTCGACTTAAGTCAAGGGAGAAACTGATAGCTCTAGCCTAAGATTTCTTCTGTCTGACGAAGCTTTTGTGTCTCCGCTTTTTATATCTGCTTTTTGGATCAAAAGCTAGTTTTGAATTTCATCCTTGTATTTTATTCCGGGCTTCCCATTGGCTGGTAAATAAAATTCGCGTAGGCTTGCGAAATGGTAATTTGATATTTGATTAATTTATATTTTTCAACCGGAACATCTGCCGAACTCGGATGTGCGCGACGAGTTTATTCATTTGCCTTTTAGTTGTGAGAGAGCACACATCCGGTTCATCGCTTTTGTTCGGTCGGTATCACCACAAGTTCTCTTAATGGATTTATTATCTAATGATTCATACCGGAAAATTAGTAGTCACTCAGAATGTTGTTTCTGTTATGGGGATATTAGTTTCTGTTACAGTTATATTAGGAGTGACTCAGAATGTTGTTTCTGTTAAGGTGATCCTCAAACATATTGTTGATCATAGCCTCAAAGGCTTTGCTTACGATACTAAAAAGACTGATGAATCGATATTCTGACAGAAATGAGCATTCCTTTGAGTATTAAAGACAGGGTTGACAGTGAATATCTTGCATAATAATGCGGTTTGGTTTGATTTGTTTTGTTTTACGGTATATCATCCTCAATGAGACAAAATATATAATGCTGGTAATATCATTGTATTGTTTTGTTTTTCAAAAATATTTTGCGGTATTTTTTATGTATTGCTGGTAATTTTGCTTTAAAAATATTTTTATGCTTTTATAGTGTATTGACCCAAGTTTGAGGATTAACTATTTTCCCTTAACAACGATACTAACAGGTGCTACTACCTCGAGTCAGGGCGGATCTGGGAACAGCATCAATAAAGAAGTGCTTCCATGCCTCTCAAAACGTCCCGGGGGTAATTTATCGTCATGCCCATGACTATAATTGCTAAAAGATTTTGTAAAGATTTGAGATAATTTTGGTTTAAGATTCTTAAGAAACATCATCCAGTATTTTTCCCTAACCGGTAGCCTTCTTGGAAATTGGATAATTTTTTAAAAATTTCTATTAATTATAACGTGTAGACTTAAGAGCATATAAACATATATTAACTGAAAGAAAGACTAGACGAATAAAAAGTTTAGTAAAAGAATTGATTAAAAGTGGTTTTTAGGTTTCCAATTTCGTTAACATTTTTTACTAATCTAAAATATCGTTGACGTACCGTTTGTAAACATTTGCTCTTATTGAAACCTAGCAAAGAAATTTTACTGCATTGTGTATACTAAACAGCAGCTTCGCTAAGAAGTGCAACTACTCTCACACTAAACGACACACACGCACACACACACAAACATTCACACACACAGAAGCACACACACATATATGCACACACACACACACACATACATATATATATATATATATATATATATATATATATATAGACATAAACGACAAATTCGGTTAATGAATATTTAGAGGAATTATTTTCATTTTTAAAATTTTATTAACTTAACTGATTTATAAACTTTTTAAAATTCTTTTTGAAAAAAAAAATTTGAAAAGGGTTTTATCGTCAAAGTTTTTATATTATGTTAACAAGGAATACCAAATTAAACTTTTAATTGTATTTGTTGCTTACACTTTCGAAATATTATCTAAAAATCTTTTTTTTCATTTTGTGTTTTGGACCTTTGTCCGGTGAAAACCATATTGAATTGAAAATTCTTGCAAATTTTTAATTTTATGGAAATTTTAGAAATTAATTTTTTATCAGAAAATATCTTTAGTTATAAGCAGGACTCCTTCGAAAATATAAATTATCAATTACTTTTTTGAAACTACTACTCATTTCCCGAAAAGTCGCTCGAAATTCTGAAATAAAATGTTATAAAACTGTGACGTCATTTAATTAAAAACTTTTAACTGCTTTTATAAATAAGATTCATTAAGGATACTATTGCCTGAAGAATTTTTTTCGCGGAATGAATATTTAGAAGAATTATTTTCATTTTTTTAAAATTCTCTATATATTAGTTTAATTAATTTATAAATCTTTTAAATTCTGCCTTACGTAAATCTGTTTCGGTAATAATGTTATTAAGTGAAAACTATATGTAGTAATCAATTTAATACGAATAATTTTGCACTAAATTTAAAAATATTTTTTAAATTTTTTATGCATATAAAATATCATATAATGTCGTTTATAAAGTATGGTCAGCCATGCACGACATTATCAGAAAATAAAAGTGATTACTATAATAAATTTAAATTAAACATTTCCGAGAGTATTTACTTGCTATCTAAAAATTATATAGCAAATGAGCTCACCAGTCATTTTTTAAATTATGTTTTAGCATATAAATTTTCTGTAGAAATATGTCAACACCTTCTTTCAGTTCTTGACGGGATTGTCGAGAGATGAGTTACGTAATCATCGTTAGTGTTCGTTTAAAAAATTAATTTCCCTGTTAGTTTAAGCTTAAAGTAATTTTTCTTTTTAATTAGATTAACTAAACTTTAAATCAGCCAATATTCCTCAAATAATGGTTTCAGAAAAGTATATTTTCTTTCGAAAATATATTTAAAACTGAATATTAACTTTTGTTTACAAATGTGTCAAAAGTAAAAAGGTGTAAAAATGGCCAATTTCAATTAAAGCGACCAAAAACTTTCGATTGTAATCATTACAATTTCTGTTTGAAATGCACCAGAGTATATTGCTTACTGCAAATAGTAAATTTAATCATTTGGCTGGGAGACACTATACAATCGACCTTACTCCATCGGACATTGCGCCAGCTGATTACTACCCATTGCATTCACCTTTGGGAGAAATCATTCGCAAATTAGACAGACTTGCAGCAGAAACTCACAGAGTTATTTGCGTCCAAATCAACTGATTTTTATTGTCTCGGGTATCTACTTGAATTCGTGAACTCTAGGTACCAATGAGAAAAGCAAAATTTATTTTGTAAAAGTACAAAAATGTGGCACAAAGCCAACCGTGGGGATGGAGAAGACTGATCTTCTTTCGTCTTATAATTACACTTAGCTAACCACAATCACTTATCCAAACAGACCACAATATTCTTTACACATAAACAATATATTCTTACGACACTTGATATCAATTTCAGAATGAGTAAAATATAAAATTATTATTTTTATAGAGCCTTCCACTATATTTTATTTGGCTGAGTTTGTTTAGCGTCATACCAAACTTTATGGGTGATTTTATATCAAAATATAAATATTCGAATAATTTTTTGACTTCATATACAAATAAAATGTACAGTTGTTAATTTTATTATAAAAATATACTGTTGATAATGTTATGTCGCCAAGTATAAATGAATAACTCAACAACAGAATCAGAATATAAGTTGTATTCCGCGGAAAGACGGTTAGTATGTACAGAAGTGATTAGTAATATTTACAATAGAAAGATACAAGAGTCCAATCCGTCGTAAGACGTGTGCATACGTGATTACTTCCGGTACGCCACCGGAAGTGTGACTAACTCTTCACTGACTCTCACTAACTCTTCAGTAACTCATTAGAGACTCGCAAGTGACTCTCTACGACATTATTTAGCTGTCCCTCCCAGTAAGGGCAACATATGACACATGGTCAGTTTATATCTGGGCTTTCCGGGCTATATGGCCCGGCCAAAAAATGTCTGTCTATTATTCCCCAGTCGTGCTTCTACCCTTCGGCGCAACCACGACTGGGTTAATGCTCTCTGCTCGGAAGCAGAGAGCGCCCTCTACCCGAAAGCAGAGGGCTGACAGTGTCGTAGAGTCGTCAGTCTAGTGACTCTCTACGACTCATTATTGAGTTGTCCCTCCTAGTAAGGGAAACATGTGACACATGGTCAGTTTGGACTGGGATTTCCGGGCTATATGGCCCAGCCAAAAAAATGTCTGTCTATTTTCGCCCAGTCGTGTCTCTACCCTTCGGCGCAACCACGACTGGGTTAATGCTCTCTGCTCGGAAGCAGAGAGCGCCCCCCCGCCCGAAGGCAGAGGGCTGACAGTGTCGTAGAGTCGTCAGTCTAGTGACTCTCTACCGACTGTATTTACTAGCCTTCCCACGTAGGCTGGATATGACACATGGTCATTTTATAGTGGGTATTCCCGGCCATATAGCCGGGCCAAAAAATGTCTGTCTATTTTTCCCCAGTCGTGGTTCTACCCTTCGGCGGAACCACGACTGGGTTATTGCTCTCTGCTCGGAAGCAGAGAACGACCTCTACCGGAAGGCAGAGTGCTGACAGTGTTGTAGAGTCGTCAGTCTAGTGACTCTGTACCGACTGTATTTACTAGCCTTCCCACGCAAAGCTGGATGTGACACATGGTCATTTTATAGTGGGTATTCCCGGCCATATAGCCGGGCCAAAAAATGTCTGTCTATTTTTCCCCAGTCGTGGTTCTACCCTTCGGCGGAACCACGACTGGGTTATTGCTCTCTGCTCGGAAGCAGAGAGCGCCCTCTACCCGAATGCAGAGGGCTGAGAATGACGTAGTGTCGTCAGTCTAGTGACTCTCTACCGACTGTATTTACTAGCCTTCCCACGTAGGCTGGATATGACACATGGTCATTTTATAGTGGGTATTCCCGGCCTATAGCCGGGCCAAAAAATGTCTGTCTATTTTTCCCCAGTCGTGGTTCTACCCTTCGGCGGAACCACGACTGGGTTATTGCTCTCTGCTCGGAAGGCAGAGGGCTGACAGTGTCGTAGAGTCGTCAGTCTAGTGACTCTGTACCGACTGTATTTACTAGCCTTCCCACGTAGGCTGGATGTGACACATGGTCATTTTATTGTGTGTATTCCCGGCCATATAGCCGGGCCAAAAAATGTCTGTCTATTTTTGCCCAGTCGTGGTTCTACACTTCGGCGGAACCACGACTGGGTTATTGCTCTCTGCTCGGAAGCAGAGAACGACCTCTACCGGAAGGCAGAGTGCTGACAGTGTTGTAGAGTCGTCAGTCTAGTGACTCTGTACCGACTGTATTTACTAGCCTTCCCACGCAAAGCTGGATGTGACACATGGTCATTTTATAGTGGGTATTCCCGGCTATATAGCCGGGCCAAAAAATGTCTGTCTATTTTTCCCCAGTCGTGGTTCTACCCTTCGGCGGAACCACGACTGGGTTATTGCTCTCTGCTCGGAAGCAGAGAGCGCCCTCTACCCGAACGCAGAGGGCTGACAGTGACGTAGTGTCGTCAGTCTAGTGACTCTGTACCGACTGTATTTACTATCCTTCCCACGTAGGCTGGATGTGACACATGGTCATTTTATTGTGGGTATTCCCGGCCATATAGCCGGGCCAAAAAATGTCTGTCTATTTTTCCCCAGTCGTGGTTCTACCCTTCGGCGGAACCACGACTGGGTTATTGCTCTCTGCTCGGAAGCAGAGAGCGCCCTCTACGCGAAGGCAGAGGGCTGACAGTGTCGTAGAGTCGTCAGTCTAGTGACTCTGTACCGACTGTATTTACTAGCCTTCTCACGCAAGGCTGGATGTGACACATGGTCATTTTATTGTGGGTATTCCCGGCCATATAGCCGGGCCAAAAATATGTCTGTCTATTTTTGCCCAGTCGTGGTTCTACCCTTCGGCGGAACCACGACTGGGTTATTGCTCTCTGCTCGGAAGCAGAGAGCGCCCTCTACGCGAAGGCAGAGGCCTGACAGTGTCGTAGAATCGTCAGTCTAGTGACTCGGTACGACTGTATTTACTAGCCTTCCCACGCAGGCCGGATGTGACACATGGTCATTTTATAGTGGGAATTCCCGGCCATATAGCCGGGCCAAAAAATGTCTGTCTATTTTTACCGAGTCGTGGTTCTACCCTTCGGCGGAACCACGACTGGGTTATTGCTCTCTGCTCGGAAGCAGAGAGCGCCCTCTACGCGAAGGCAGAGAGCTGACAGTGTCGTAGAGTCGTCAGTCTAGTGACTCGGTCCGACTCTCTTGTAGAGAATCCACCATTGCTATATATAGCAATGGGAACAGTCCATTTGTAGTCAAATAGGAGTGGCGCCCTAACAGATAAACAGTATATAAAAATGATATGCTGTGTTATGAATTATCGAGAGTGGTCTCGCCTTGTTTTGTCACTCTCATCTTTGAAATCGCTGTTTCTGTTTACTGAGACTAAAAAAAGGCATTATACGCGAACCTAGTATTCTCAGTTGAATAAAGCTTTCTGAAAGCCTACATCTGCGTACTTGTTTCATTACATGCAAACATTTTTAATAAATAAAATATTTGTATTTGTTGCCTTCATATTATGTTGTTTTAGTTTAGCAGTTCATTATATGATACTTTATTCCATAGACGATAATTTTACTCCGGGTCAGGGTGAACCTGAGAACAACATTAATAAAAACATAGTCCAATGCTATTCAAAACCTTCAAACTTCTGATCAGAGACCGAGTTACCGGATGTAGTCTATTGTCAGACACAGGACTTTCACTATAGATCTCATATGAATACGTCAGTATTTTGATTAATGGTGACTGATAACATTTTAGACAATTTGAGCATCTGTTGGGAGTTTGATCTTATTTTTTTCTTCCATGAGTATAAAATATTTTCTTGGTTTTCTGGCGTTTCCGGCTTTAGATATAATAAAAACGTAGACTACAGCGTACGTAAACCCCAAACATTTAATATAATACAACTTTTTTAGTTAGCAATTCCCCACCCCCCGCCAAAAAGAAAGCTTTAAAAATATCTTTGTTTCGACATTTCACTCAAAGCAAGGCCATAAAAGACAGCAAAATGGAAGTGATAATGAGTTTGATAAATAAGATAAAAGTAGTGAGAAGATAATATTTGATATGGCATTTAAATTTTTTAAGATCTAAATTGACAAAAAGCCTCTTCTTCTTCTTCTTCTTCTTCTTCTTCTTCTTCTTCTTCTTCTCACTTTAGAAAATGTGCGATTCTTCTTCTTCCATGTGCTTTGTCCCTTCAGGACGTAGGCGATCATGGTCTTCCACGTTTCTCTATCCCTGGTGGCTATGAACACGCCTTCTCCTATTACACCATGCAATCCTCGTCCCGTCATCCACCTGATTAGGTCCTTCAAATATATTATCCATTGCTTTCCCCTGTCTCTTTTCCCTCTATCTGGCCTGTTAGTATAAGATTCTCCAACTCCTCCTTCCTCATTGCGTGTCCCAGGAACATCAGCTGTCTCTTCCTGATGCTCAGTATTAATTTCCTTTTTGTTTCTCTCATTTCCAAAACCTCATCATTGCTCACATGCTCGATCCATGATATTCGCAGCATTCTTCTGTAGAACCACATTTCAGTTGTTTCAAGTTTTTCCTTCATCTTTGATGGTATTGTCTAGCATTCACTACCATAGTGAAGGACGGACAGCACGTAGCAATCCAGTACACTCTTCCTAGTTTCTATTGTCCTGTTTCTTAATACCTTACTCAACTTCTGGAATGCTTCCTTTGCCATGCTAATTCACCTTCAGATCTCTGTGTCGCACTTTCCGTCTTCTGTTATAACGCTTCCCAGCTATTTAAATTTTTGTACCTTCTTGATTCTGGTATCCCCGACCTGTAATTGGCATATTTGGCTGCCCTTTTTACTGAATGGTTCCTAAATATAACTTAGTACTTTTTTCTTTTCACCATAAGTCCTAGTATATGTCTTAACATCCATTTAGTCAAGATTGTGACGTAATTTATTCGAGATATATGCATATATTCTTCTTGTCTCAATTCTATCTTGTGAGCATCATATATTACAAGATGTTTTTTTCCGAATGATGTGCCTTAGAAATGTCAACCGTCTGTGTTTTATGAATCTTCTTTTTGTTCGTTGTTCATATGCTACGTCGTTGGTATATTTCGCATGCTTCTGTAAAACGGCCATTTTATGACTTCATGTAGCTTCTTCATCAAGGAGAAAATTACCCAGAATTCACTTCCTTATAAGAAGACTGATATTACATAACATATCTGCACGCGCTTCGTTGCTTCATTTTCAAAGTTTATATATATACAGGGTGTATGAAAAATATACTAGGGCATTTTCCTCACACTCAAACAACTATCAGAGAAATCGGTTGGCTTCGATCTGGAAACGTATACTGATACAGCCGTGCAGACTCGCATCCTTGCGCGTTGCCGCTTGTAAAAATGACATGTAAAAAAAACACTCTGCCATTGTTTAACGATACACTTTCCAATTAATTACAACTGCATTGGTTTTTCAAGTTAACCCAATATTATCTACGGTACATTTCCTTTAAATTTCATAATTCAACGGACGTATAGATAGATAGATAGATAGATAGATATGGAGAGGCATAGATAGATTGATTCGAAATGACATAGATAGATAGATAGATAGATAGATAGATAGATAGATAGATAGATAGATAGATAGATAGATAGATAGATAGATAGATAGATAATCATTCTTTTAGTTTGAAGAAGCCAAACTAAAAATTTGTAAAAGTATTTTGATTCACCCTATATATATAGTAACGTGAATTAATAAATATACACATGCGGGTGCACATTCAGGTGTTAAAATCAGCGCTCAATTTAATATTAACAAAGACATCACTTCTGCGATATATACGTTAATTTTCAGAAATCAATTGATTTCTTTCGGTGACTGGCCTGTGTATACACTGTTATATACTGCCAGTTAAGTGTCATGCGTGATACACGCTTGGGCGATCATGTCTTGAAAGAAACATGACTGACTGGGCAGAAGATTATCCCGCAGTAGCTTGCCATTGCTTTCTGCG
Organism: Ascarosepion bandense; assembly: GCA_037127315.1. Lineage (NCBI taxonomy): Eukaryota > Metazoa > Mollusca > Cephalopoda > Sepiida > Sepiidae > Ascarosepion > Ascarosepion bandense. Next base: position 296,674 of record JBBBDQ010001269.1, on the reverse strand, counting down.
GTAGACTGGTTGCCGACCAAGGCTACAGAACCCAATCTGTCCTATTACTTAACTCATAACTTGAGGGAAGAGACGGATTAATACCTTTCCCAAGGGTATTTGAGCGTAAGTGAATGTAAGAAATTCGACTGGAATTCGAACTCGGCTTCCCGATTTCTCGTTTCGAGTCGATATCCACTGCACCACAACGCACATACAACACGTTAAAATTTCCGTTTCATGACGTCATGCGCCTATGACTTAGGGAGTAGCGACTCCGACTGACACCAATTCGATCGAGTTTCGATCCCGGCCAGAAGCAAGTTGATGTGTCTAGCTGCACTGATGATCTGTGATATAACAAAACAAGCTTCTATGTGGATGACTAATATATATTCTTTCTTTCCTTTGCAATTACTACAATTAATAATTATGTATTTCGCCTCTTAAATTTTGCTCCCATGATATCTATTTATTTTGTTTTTAATTTTAATTTTAAATTTTAGATTTCAAGATTTCATTTAAAATTTTCATTTTGAATTTTTACCTATTTGAATGCTTCAAATTTTTCATTTTTCTACTTTTTATGAATTACACTCCTTTGAAATCTTTACCCAGCATTTTCATATTTTTTAACATTTTTATTTTTAATTCAAATCTTAAATTTAAATTTTAAATTTAATTTTTTTATGTACATGAAATGTTAGAGAGTATATTATTTTTTATTCTTGTTGTTAAAAAGCAGTAACTTAACTTTATGACACAATTCCTATTAAAATTTAGTGAACTTAAATTCAAATCTATTGAAGAGTCAGTTTCAAAACTGAACCTGATGATTTCATAACGCATGAAAGTCTTGCTATCAACGTAGGACAATATGCATATTTATTAATATATATATTTATTATATATATTTTTATTCAGATACTTTAATCCAAGCGGAAAAAGCAGGAAGGTAAATTCCAGAAACCCGATCCTAATTAATATTAAAATTTTATTTTAATATTAGAAAATGATACAGGAAGAAAGCTCCATGTAATAAAATATTACAGAGCAAATATAAATTAACTAGGATTAATTCAAGGATGTTGAAATTGGTATCGTCTGGGTTCGCAAAAAGGGAAAGAGAATTGTAACGTAAATCAATTCAACACGCCGTCTGTTCCTTTTACGTTACAATTGTCTTTCCTTTCTTGTCAATTGTCTTTCCTTTTTTGCGAACCCAGAAGATGCCAGTTTTTCTTTTCTTGTTTATTTTATTGTATTTTATATTTTTCTTTTTCTTTCTTTTTAATTTCTTTGCAAATCTATTTAAAAAGGAAAAATAGACTGCTTTTTTTCTCCAGTTTCAGAAAGGATTTTTTTGTTGCTGAGGTGATGTGTTATCCCCTGTGGGGATTTCATATCGAAATGGTCATTCAACATCCTTGAATTAATCCTAGTTAATTTATTATATATATATATATATATATATATATATATATATAAGTGTGTGTGTGTGTGAAAGCGCACATTAGGTAATGATGGTAATTATATAATGCTAGATGTAATTTTCCCCACGTGTAGTCCAGTTCAAATTTTGATAGACAGCGCAATATATAGGTACTGAATTGTGACTGATTAAAAGGTTGAAGTTTGCGTTCTGCATTCAACTCTGTGTCGTGTTACTGATGATGGAAAAATGTTTATTTACGACTTACAGCAATTTTGAACAAACACAATTAAACTACTTCCCCAAAAAGAAAACCACATCAAACATACTTATTTAAAAATCAAAATTACAGAAGAAACAGAAAACCTTAAAAACGCTTAACATGTAAAGTACTGTACTTCCTAAATATGGGCAATGTCAAAGATGGCAACCACTACAACAATAATAATAACAATAACAAATTTGGATTTCTTTTTTATCTTCTTCTTCTTCATGTGCCGTGTTCTTTGAAGACATAGGCGACCATGTACTTCAATTTGATATTCTCTCTCTCTCTCTCTCTCTCTCTCTCTCTCTCTCTCTCTCTCTCTCTCTCTCTTGTCGCTATCGGTAATTTTTCTCTTGGTATTTCTTCTAAGCCCCGGTCTGCCATCCATTTGCTCAGTCCTAACAAGTGCGTCTCGCAGTACTTTCCCTTGTCTCTCCTTCCCTTTATCCGACCTGTGAGTATTAAATTCTCTAGGCCTTTCTTCCTGATTACGTATCCCAGGAAGCTCATTTGTCTCTTCCTGATATCAATCATGAATTTTTCCTTGTTTGCATCTCTTTCAACACCTCATCGTTGTACACGTGCTCCATCCATAATATCCCCCGCATACTTCTGTAAAACCAGATTTCTGCTGCCTCAAGCCTTTTCTTCATCCTTGATAAGATGTTCCAACATTTACTTCCATACAGAAGAACAGATATCACATACCAATCCAACACACTTTTCTTTGTTTCTAATGAGATTTACCTGTCTTTCTAACTTTGGTCAATTTAGTCTTTAGGTCTCCATGTTGCACTTTCCATTATTTGCCAAAAAAAAATCCCAGGTATTGGAATTATTTACTTGTTTTATTTTAGTTTCTCCAACTTGTAGTTGCGATATTGGGCTCCTATTTTTGCTGATGAACATACATTCAGCTTCCTTGAAGTTTATACTCAATCCTATCTTCTCATTTTCTTTTACTACCCTCTGTAGAAGGTCCTGCATTTTCTTTTCCGTGTTTGCTATCAGCACTGTGTCATCCGCGTATTTGATATTGTTGAGATTGGATTTACAGCAATGAAAACCGCAACAGAACGACCTCTTTGCTTTTGAAAAATAACATAGAATTCACAGTCAATAAGTTATGGAAAGAAAATCTAAAAATAACTAAAATATAAAGTAGAAAACTCATTAAGATGATAAACAACAAAATAAAGTATTTATAAAAGCAGATAAATTTAAACTTTTTTATTTAATCATATCACCCCGAGTAAGGCGGTAACGCCACTGATTGACAGGGGGCTACGTAAGAGTGAAAAGATTGGAAAAGAGAAAGCTGGAAACCACATCCTAAACAGGGAAGTAGACATGAGCCTCTTCACCTGTTCAATAGACGTGGTTGGAGTGTGAACCGGGCGATAGTTTAGTCTATCTACTCCAATTGAAAAAAAAATGAAAAGAGTGAAAATATTGGAAAAGAGAAAGCCGGAAACCACATTCTAAACAGGGAACTAGGGATGAGCCTCTTCACCAGTTCAATAGACGTGGGTGGAGTGTGAACCGGGCGATAGTTTAGTCTATCTACTCCAATTAAACTATTCTACAAAATGAAAACTAACAATTACAATAAACTAGTAGACAAAGAATTTACTAAATTTTAAAAAATTACTGACTAAACAGAAAACACAAACAAAGAAACTAAAAACATTGCCACTAAACTAAAATTAGACAATAGAATAAAACAGTATAACCCGGATATAAGAGATCCTTATATAAGAAAAACAGGTTATAAGAGAGAGTGTCTCTAGTCCCAAATTAGAGCCCGTGGTAATGTATATAAAATAAACCGAACCCGGATATAAGATAATATGAGAGATCCTGATATAAGAAAACCCGAATAGAAGAGAGATTGTCTCTAAATTGAAAGACCATAAATGCAGCTTCAAAACGGATTCAACTGGCATTCGAAACTCAGCTGCCCGATTTCTCGTTCCGAGCCGCTATACACTGTACCACAACGCACATCCTTAATGTCCCAGCAACATCTATACGTTTATCTCCTGGGTCAGACTCTGCACACAACCGCAAAAATTATACTGTTCCGTTATTCTTAGTTTTTATTTGAAAAATCAACTTTTCTCATAATTAAAAGCACGAGCAGAACACACAAACGAAAATTGTCAACTACCTTTAGTTATTTTTTTATGCCGTGGTAACCAAGGTTGATCATTCTAAAAATTTTTTTTAAATATTGCAACACGTCACCGCACACCAATTTGTATCTCATGTTGTATACTCTATGATGGCAAAATATAAACTGCAACCCAAAACCTGTCATCTGTTTTCTTATAAATTCACATATTATATAAAAAAAAACACATTTCGGTTGCTTTAAGTTTTTTCTTCGACTCTGATGATATTGTCAGGCATTTGCATTGCATCTAAATTAATTGGTTATAAATTTAGAGCCATTTCCACTGACGACTGAAACCAGCATGTACTTTAATCAAATAGATGAATATATACTCATTTCTTTCTCTATCCCCACTTCTGTCGGCCCAATAAATGCAAAGAAGATACATATATATATATGTCAAAAATTGTTTTTTGCTTTTCCTATATTTTTTATTTAATATCTCAAAACATATGTGTGTGTGTGTATGTGAGTATGTACTTTTTTAATTATTTGTTTGATTAAAAAAAAACAACTAAAGAAATAATTCGAAAATTCAATCAGGCGATACACAGAGATTTCCAAATATTGCTAATTTTTAGTTTTTCAAAAGACTTCAGATGCAACCTGTGATTAAATTTATTTATTAAAAGTTTCCTTCAAAAAAAAGAAAATAATGTAACAAATCTATTGGGTGTATTTAATTTTGTGCTATAATCAATTCTGCTATTCTCCTAGGGGTTCTTCACAAAATACAACGGAGAATCTGTAATGTGATCGATACTGACTTGGCAGACCGGCAGCAGTCACTCTCTCACTGACGTGACATGGCTTCCCTGTGCCTCTTCTATAAATATTTTCACGGCTTCTGCTCTTATGAACTTAGATCACTGGTGCCCCCTAGGTGCAAATTTGCACGAGATACTAGACTAGCAACTATGTTCCACCCTTTTACAGTGAAACCGAGAAAATGTAACCGCAATTTCTACTCCAACAGCTTCTTTCCTCGCACTTCCTGCCCGTGGAATTCCCTTCCATATACTTGCTTCTCCGATAGCTACAACCTCCACGAATTTAAATGCAACTCACTAACTCATCCATTCTCTCAAACACTCTTCCCATCTACCCAACCCTCATTTTTGTTATCCTTACCCCTCTATCACCCTCCTTCTGACATTTCCTAAATCTAACCACACTTTCTCATCATTTTCCCCTATGTAACCCCCTGCGCAATAGTGAAATGCCTTGCTTGGGGTGAAATGATTAAAAAATATTCTTATGCGAGCAATAATTGTCCATCTGTTGAAAATTAATTTCTAAGAGAAAGTCAGTTTAATTTGCATGGGAGAAAATTAAATTAAACGAATCTATTAAGATAGCGATCTATCTTCTGTAACCAATGAAAGAATATAAAAGATATGTTACTTTTATATTTGCAAACATTGTTTTTTATTTGCATGTTAAAGTTTGGAATTTTATATAAAAATACATTTTTAATAACAATTTTCAGTATCTGTTCGATTAAATTATTTCAATTTTAATATGAAAGTATTTAAATAGTTTATAACCTAACATTTCAGGTATAAATTTGGATAAAGAAGTAAAAACTTACTCTTATTAACTGATGTTGACATTTTAATTAATAATGAAATATTAAAAAGCATAATATTCACATCATCTATTTTATGTTTATTAGAAACTACAGATGTTTATGCAATCAGTGATTAGATGTCCTTCAAGTTTCCGGAAGCAAGGATAACACAACAAAACTATTCGAAGTGATAAAATCACCATAATAATCAATTCTTAGCAAGCAATAATTATACAGTGGAACCCGGATATAAGAGAGTTGTCGGGGCCAGATACGAATCTCTCTTACATCCAGCTTGTCTTATATCTGGGGTTTGGTGTATTTTATATACACTACCATAAAATCCGATTAGGGAACATATAAAACAGCTCTTATATCCGGGTTTCTCTTATATCAGGTTTTAGTCTATTTATATACATTAACACAGGCTCTAATTTGAGACCAAAGAAAATCTCTGTTATATCCGGGTTTCTCTTATATGAGGGTTTAGTCTATTTTATATACATTACCACAGGCTCTAATTTGGGAGCAGAGAAAATCACTTTATATACGGGTTTCTCTTATATGAGGGTTTAGTCTATTTTATATACATTGCCACAGGCTCTAATTTGGGAGCTGAGAAAATCTCTGTTACATCCGGGTTTCTCTTATATGAGGGTTTAGTCTATTTTATATACATTACCACAGGCTCTAATTTGGGAGCAGAGAAAATATCTGTTATATCCGGGTTTCTCTTATATGAGGGTTTAGTCCATTTTATATACATTGCCACAGGCTCTAATTTGGGAGCAGAGAAAATCACTTTATATACGGGTTTCTCTTATATGCTGGCTAATCTCCTATCAGATGAAGAAAAAGACTTCAGAAAAGAGAAATTTGGCCCTTGAAAAGTATGGAAGAAAACTATAGACCGAGCGTGTAAGCAATAAAAAGCTTTGTGGAAAGTAAACGGGAATCATGTACTTATTCTGTTAAAGAATCAGTTGAAATTTGTGTGATACATAATGAGGAAAGTACGCTTAGAAACTATGACATTAACGGGGACATGTTGATGGCAAAATAAACAATAAAAAAACCGGGCATAATCTAAATTTGTGTAAATCGTTGAGATAACAGGGAATACGAAAGGTGGCAAAACGAAAGAAAATTATTAAAAGGAGGAGAAGAAATTGTGGAGAGCTCTTATCGCCTACGTTAAACGACCTAATTTGAAACACAGCAGAAAAAAAAATATTACAATTCTCTCGGTAATGTTTTATAAGAAAATTTCAGCTTCTAATTTTTTTCTTTCTTTATAGTAAAAAATGAATATATATATATATATATATATAGATATATACATAAAGAATCACAAGATAGCCAAAACCTACCGCGGTTTCACACAACGGCTCGTCAGTTATTCGCGGTTTCACACAACGGCTCGTCAGTTATTCGCGGTTTCACACAACGGCTCGTCGGTTATTCTGACGAGCCGTTGTGCGAAACCGCGGTAGGTTTTGGCTATCTTGTGATTCTTTATGTGTCTTTGCTCTACTTTTGCTTTTCATTTGTACTTTTGCATTTGTTTTTATTTGTATCGAGCACTTTTTCTTCTTTTTTTGTGGTTGGTTCTGTTTGGGTTTTTTTTCTTTACTGCGGAGTATCGTATGTCTTGTCTTTATTCCGCGGATTTCTTTTTTCCCCCCTCTTATCCAACGCCTTAGTGCGACGGATGTTAACGGAATTGGATTCTGTCGGTTATTCGTTTTTCTTGAAGTTTATCTTTGTATAAAGTTAGGATTAAGATACTTACAGAGTCTGGTTAGTTATTATTTTGAATAGTATATATATATATATATATATAGGAAAGAATATTAATAAAAAGTTTTGAATTTAAAAATGTACTTTTAAATTCAAAACTTTTTATTAATATTCTTTCCTATACATATTAAGACAGTATACGTGGATGATCATCACTATATATATATATATATATATATATATGAACATTTACACAGCTATTCTTATTTTTACAATACGTCATTAATGAAGAACCTATTTCTTTATTTGTAACGAAAGCAGTTAATGTATCTATGCATATGAAACGCTCCGAATATAATGAATTCTATTGATCTCGGCGTATGTGATGTGATGGGTATTGGGTCGGAATAAGAAATCGAGGAACCAAAATTACCCTTGAGTAAAGGTATTAATCCCTTTCTTCTCCCGCTATGGGTTAAAAAGCAGGGCATATAATGTTATAGAGCCTTGGTTAGCAAGCAGTCTACTGCAGAAAGTATAACATCTTATTACGGGAAGATCTTCTGCCCAGTCATTCATGTCTTCACAGACAAATGATCGCCCAAGCGTCTATCATATACGGCGATTAACTTACTGTGTGAAATTACTATAATACATGTAACGGGACAAGACTTCTGCAGAGAACAAATTTTCAGCGGTAAAACACTAATTCTTCATATATTCACCATCACTGATTTTGTATTTGCGCCAGTCTACGCGCATAAGGCTTGCATTTAAAAACCTAAACCAACATTTTCATAATAGCGTTGACGGTGATTATCTCCGGAATATGTTGTGTACATCTCTCGTCAGATCAGGAGTAACTCCTGCTACCAGTACAATATAACCCAGTAAAAACCGCATTCATATTGAATATTACCTAGACGATATGTGTAGAAGACAATCATTAGCTCTGACAAGCATGTCTCCTTCAAAAAGATTGCTACGGCAACAAAACAATGTTTGCTTTTGCTGGATTGCGCTGAGGAAATCTCTCGACACAGTTCAAGGGGTATAAGGGCAGTCCCAACAAAAATCCTGAAGCATGATTAGAGCACAGTTTCATCATTAAGAAACTGCTGGCCATCTACTGCATCAAGGTCCAATGCTGCACATGTGATACACATCAGTAAATCGGTATTTAGCCTGCCCAACAGCAACAACACGTCTTGTTTCCACGCTCTAAGCATTGGCATCTGTTGGACGACGTCATCGTCAGGCAGCTAGACAACATATTCCCGAGATAATCACCGTCAACGCTATTATGAAAATGTCGGTTTAGGTTTAGGTTTCTAAAAGCAAGACTTATGCACGTAGACTGAGTCACAGAGACAGTGTGTGGCGCTCAAAATTTAACCGATTACCGCCTGTTCATCACTAAGGTGAACATCTATCTAAGCCTCTGGGATGCAACAAGACGTCAAGGTGCCCAATCGACTCTGCGTCTCTGGGCTTAAGTGCAAAGACCTCATGCAGAAACTGCTTGAAGAACTTGACAGTAGGTTACAGTGGCCGAACCCAGACATACATAGAGCTGTCAAGGCAGAATAGGGGCTCCTCTGTGATGTTTACGCTGCTGATTTAGATGTGTGAGGCAACAAACACGAGGACTGGTTCGATGCCAACAATAACGCTATTCACGCCTTGCTTGAGGAAAATCGCAGAATTTACAGTGACCTTCTCAACAATCCCTCCTCTGCATTCAGTGGGGAAGCAATGCCAGAAGAACTGTTCTGCATGAGTGATGCCGCATGCTGAACGAGTGGCTCGCCGGAAAGGCCTACAAGATCAAGGCGTACGCTGAAAAGAACGATGTCAAACATTTACAAACGTCTACAGCACAACATTGTCTGATTTATCTCCCTACCTCTGTGCAGATAGAAGCACGCTTATTCGACATAAGGATAAGTTCCTGGATCCCTGGCCAAAAAACTTGCACGATGTCCTCAACTACCCGTCACCGATCAATGAGGAAGCAACCGCCAGGCTGTCGGTCGCCAATCCCCAAACAAAAAAGAGATGGTGTATACCATTAAGTGCTTGTCCAGTGGCAACGCAGCAGTATTGTCTACTTGACTAGTTTGAACGTTGATTCTTTTGTCTATTCGCTTAACTATCTCTATGAACTTCTCTCTCTCTCTTTCTAATATTACGCTTGAGTAAATAACTCGGATGTGAGTTGTGATGGAGTGGATATCGGCTCGGAAACAGGGAGCTGAGTTCGCATTCCAGTTGAATTTCTTGCATTCACTTGTGCTGGCCCCAACATGATGCGTTCTACCATGCTCAACAATGCCTTCCGGAACTGGATACTGGGGTTGAATTCAGGTGCCGGGCCGACGGAAAGCTCTTCAACTTGAGAAGGATACAGCCCACAATTAGAGTACAGGGGGACATTGGTTGTGACTTTCTCTTTGCTGAGACGATGCGTATTAATACTAGTACAGAGTCTGAATACAGGAAAGCATGTACCTGTCCTCGAAAATTTGTGATGACTTCGGCCTCACCATCTCTACCAGGAAAATCGAGGTCCGATAATAGCACACCCCAAGAGCCGACATCACATAGCCAGTTGTAAAGATCACTGTAAGACATCAAAACGTGGACGGTCTACAGTTACCATGCCGGACAGTCAAGCGCTTTCCACATGAAATTCCAGCGAAATTTCCTCCACATCAAATGGCTAGACAAGGTTTCAAACAAGGATTACTCGATCGATCCCAAATGGAAAGCTTTCACACTACACGCATACTCTCTCAGCTTTGATTGCAATGTACATAGCATGGAAGAAAACCGCTTCCTAAAGCGTTTCTTCTACGAAGAGTTCAAGGAAGGGAAGTGATCTCATCGTGGAGAGAGGAAGCGATTCAGTGGCCTCCTCAAGCCCTCAACGTCTCCCTGCCTCCTTGGGAGTAGGTGCAGAAGATCCACCTTTCTGTAGCATAATACTGAAACCAGGTTCACAGACTTCGAAGAGCAACGCCAGAAGGACAGGTCAAGCTCTTCTTCCCAGCCGGATATTTCATGCCTACGCTGCGGGCAGAAAATTCATACCGAACATTGGCCTGATTAGCCACCTCTGCACCCATAAAACGTAATAGAAGCGTGCGAAGAAAAATGGTCTTTGCTGATGAAGGACGGACATCTGCTTTGCCCTCTCATTACAAGAGTCAGATCAGGCACAAAATAGATTCTTTTTTACCTACTGATAGAATTTACTGTTGTGGAGTAGTTTTCGCACTGAAGGTTATAATTGTGCTATGTCGGTTGCTAATCGACTTAACGCACCCAAAATGTTAGGAACTTGGTAATCTTCCACTGGAAACTGACTCCTCAGTATTCGGCTAACTGCCGACTAATATCAACTGCCTAGTAGTTCTACTGAACTCCAATAGAACTCTAAAGAACTCTCTAGAACTTCTAAGAACTCCTAAGAACTTCTCAAGAACTTCCCCCGTTAACTTCCTGTTAACACTTATTAACATAGGAGGGAGGGTCCATTATCTTAGGAATAGATGTGTTTCAACATAACATAAAGATACATGCAGCAAATTTTTATGATGATCTATTTTTCAAGTGAAGAAACCCAGTGACACACATCTTCTTCATCAGAACTTTACCAGACACTGTTTTACCAGATTGTCGGTCAGCTGCAATAAGGCCAAAAGATACTGGGAAGAGAGATTCAAACATGTTAGTCATATCACAACTATTCGCCACTGACGTTGTGACATAATAAAAGCGAGTGCATTTCTTCCACAGAGATCTTTGTAAATATGACAGATGAGAATAAGCAATATCCGATTCGTCAATAAATGGTTACGTTGTTCACAGTTACCTCCACTCAAGAATACTATTGTAATTCATAGTGACAACCACATCGGTTTGGATATGACGGTTTCAATTGGACACGATCTTTCACCATTGTTGACAGCTTAAAAGCACGAGATTCTTGTATTATTTTAAGCAAAGAGTTTTGCTATTTCTGAATGAAATGCGTTTCTCTCTTAAGTTTGGAAATTTTAATATTTTATCTTGTTTTAGTTTGAAAACTTATATTTTTTTGTAATATGAAGCAATAAGTTTATTAAACAATGACATCTTATCATCTCAAAAAAAGATAAAAACGGGTATTGATTTTTCAAAAAGATTATTTTATTCTAAATAGGTAATTAAAACTAAAGACCAAGTTTTCCTATTAATTATCTATACACGTATGTTCTCTAATAAGTTCGTTCGATTAAAAAATGTCTATCCTTTCCTCGGCATGGTGAAAAAATAATTCCTCGCCATACTCTATATAAGATGTTATGAAAGGAAGAAATGAAAGGAAAAAATGAAAAGAAGAAAGAAAGAAAGAAAGAAAGAAAGAACGAAAAATGGAAGAAAAAAAGAAGAAAAAAGTAAAAAATGAAAGGAAGAAAAAAAGGAAGAAAATAAAAGAAAAAGAAAAGAAGAAAGAAAGAAAGAAAGAAACAAGAAAGGAAGAAATGAACGGAAGAAAGAAAGAAAGAAATGAAAGAAAGTAAAATAGAAAGAAAGAAAGGAAGCAATGAAAAAATGAATGAAAGAAAGAAAGAGAGAAAGAAAGAAAAAAGAAATGAAAGAAAGTAAGAAAAAATAAATGAAAGAAAGAAACAAATGAAAGGAAGAAAGAAAAAAGAAATGAAAGAAAGAAAGAAATGAAAGGAAGAAAGAAAATAGAAAAGAAGAAATGAAATGAAGAAAGAAAAGAAGAAAGAAAGGAAGAAAGAAAATGAAGAAATGAAAGCAAGAAAGAAACAAAGAAATAAAACAAGAAAAGAAAGCAAGAAAGAAACAAAGAAACAAAGTAAGAAAAGAGAGCAAGAAAGAAAAAAAGAAAGAAAGTAAGAAAAGAAAGCAAGAAATAAACGAAGAAAGAAAGCAAGAAATGAAAGCAAAAAAGAAAAAAGAAAGAAAGCAAGAAAGAAACAAAGAAAGAAAGTAAGAAAAGAAGCAAGAAAGAAACGAAGGAAGAAAGCAAAAAAGAAACAAAGAAAGAAAGCAAGAAAGAAACGAAGAAAGAAAGCAAGAAATGAAAGCAAAAAAGAAAAAAAGAAAGAAAGCAAGAAATGAAAGGAAGAAAGAAAAAAAGAAAGAAAGCAAGAAATGAAAGCAAGAAAGAAACAAAGAAAGAAAGCAAGAAATGAGAGCAAGAAACAAAGAAAGAAAGAAAGCAAGAAATTAAAGCAAAAAAGAAACAAAAAGAAAGAAAGTAAGAAATGATAGCAAGAAAGAAACAAAGAAAGAAAGCAAGACAGAAACGAAGGAAGAAAGGAAAGAAAGAAAGAAATGAACAGAAAAAAGAAAAGAACAATATAAAATAGGAGAAACCAATGAAGAAATTATGCGAAAGTAAAAGAAAAGAATAAAAACCAAGGAAAAAGAGGATGAAAAATAAAAAAAGATAATCAAGTAAAAAATATGGAAGGTAAAAGGAGACGAAATAGCAGAAAAAGAAAGGAACAAAAAAGTGAAAGAAAAAAGGATGAAAGAAGGAATGAAAAGAACAAAAAGAAAAAATGCAAACAAGAAAGAAAGAATCAATGAAAATAAAAAAAATATAAAAAAAATAGACAGAGGAATGAAAATGAAAACAAAGAAATGTAAACGTAAACAAAAAAAAAACATCTGAGCGAAAAAAATGGATGCGTTATTCTTTTACCTTTTTCGCTCCATCAACAAATGATTTATCATCGTTTATTTTGAGGACTCTAGATGACACACCAGGATTTATTATTGGAGGCCACAACCTGAACAACATAAGATACGCGGACGGTACAGTACTGATTGCGGACACGGAAAGGAAACTGCAAGATCTCATACAGAAAGTAGCAGTGGAGAGTGACAAGAAGGGACTACAAATAAACTTTAAGAAAACTGAGTGCATGATCATCAGCAAAAGATACAACCCAAAATGCCAAATACAGGTGGGGGTTAACAGAATCAAACAAGTCCAAGAATTTAAGTACCTAGGAAGTGTTCTAACAGGAGATGGAAAGTGCGACACGGAGATCCGAAGGCGAATTGGCATGGCAAAGGACGCGTTCCAGAAGATGAGCAAAATACTAACACACAGGAAGATCTCAATAGAAACGAAGAAAAGAGTGCTAGACTGCTACGTGATGTCAGTTCTTCAGTACGGCTGTGAATGCTGGACAATATCATCGAAAATGAGGAAAAAACTGGAAACGGCCGAAATGTGGTTCTACAGAAGGATACTACGGATATCGTGGACTGAGCATACAAGCAACGACGAGGTGTTAGAAAGAATGGCAACAAAAAGGAAATTGATGCTGAGCATCAGGAAGAGACAACTGAAGTTCCTGGGACATGCAATGAGGAAGGAGAGCCTGGAGAACCTGATACTGACTGGACAGATAGAAGGAAGGAAGGAGAGACAGAGGAAGGCAGCGGATAACATATTTGCAGGGCCTGATCGGGTGGATGACGGAACGGGGGTTGCCAGGAGCAACGGGAGCAAACATACTAAGAGCCACAAGGGATAGGGAGACGTGGAGATCCATGATCGCCTACGTCCTGAAGGGACATGGTACACAGAAGAAGAAGAATCTCAAACCTGAAAAGTAAACACGCAAGGGTTATTGTTATAAAGCAACATGTTAATTTTAATTTGTGTTCATAATCTGAAATATATTTTAAATCTATAAATTTGGCACCATCTTAAAATGCTTGCTCGTTTATAAGCAGACTTGGAATAAGACAGCAACAAAGAGAGAGAGAGAGAGAGAGAGAGAGAGAGACGGACAGACAGACGGACAGACAGACGGACAGACAGACAGAGACAGAGAAAGAGAGAGAGAAAGAGAAAGAGAGAAAGTGGTGTGACATAAACATTTTGTGTCTTAAGATCGCTACTGAGATCAAGGAAATTGAGAAAAGAGAGTATTTAAAATATTTATTTTCCTTCAGTTAAACTTCTGCTTCGAGAAATTTATATTCATGCAATAATCGAAGATTAGCGAAATTATTACTCGAAAGATTGAAAAATGAAGGTAGAAGATATTATGTAACTTCCACAGATAGAAGAATGCTGTTTCAGTACTACATATGATCTTATGGGTCTTTCTCCTTTTTTTTTAATTGTTTCACCCCCAAGCAAGGCGGTACTGCTACTGATGCGCAGGGGGCTACATAAGAGTAAAAGTTTAGACGGGAGCAGAATAAAGAGAACGACGAACCAGTTACAAGGGGTGTCAGAGAAAGATCAAGAGAGGGATGGGAGCACAGGTGTGAAGACAGTTGCGAAGGTAGAAGAAAGAAAAATAACAAGATATACGGGGTGATTTAGAAAGAAGTGGAATCAAGTGGATAAGAGATGGGAATTGCCATTGCACTTAAATTCCGTCAGGAAAGCAAGTATATGGAAGGGAGTTCCACAAGCGGGAAGTGTGAGAAAAAAAAGCTGATGGAGTAGAATTGTCGGCTGCATTTGGTTGATCGAACTATAAATGGGTGGGGCCTTTTCGCTAGTCTCGTTGCACGAGTAAATTCTTGTGGCGAGGGCACCAGTGTCTTAGGTTCGTCGGAGCAGAAGCCATGAAAATATTTGTAGAATAGACGGCGGGAAGCCACATCCCGCCGATGAGAAAGTGGCTAGATTTGAGCCGCCATGTCGGGACCTATCACATTACAGATTCTCTTTTGGAGCCTGTTGAGAAAACTAAGGTGACCAGCAGGGGCGCCTGACCATATATGACAACAGTATTCTATTCACAGACAGATGGTTGATTTGTATAAGTCCAAGATGGATTCAGGCGGAAAAAACTTCCTGGCCCGACACAGTGTCCCAACCTTCCAACAATATTATGAATGTCAAATAACCGCTAAATTTTCATGGCTCCTATTACTATAAATTATTGTGCCATGAATGACATGCATTCCTATTATTTTTATCTAACTATTTTCAGATGTCTGCTATAAATTCTTGGCTAATACTTTCACACGTAAAATAACTGCGTATTCTTTTCTGGAAACGGTTACTGAAAGCCGGCGATAGAAGGTATGTGGTTTTCGGAAATTTTACATTCGCTCTTCTAGCAAAGACGTAAAGGATTTTACTTCTTTCTTGTTGACGAAGAATTTATCAAAGAACTTGTCATAGGTGTGTGTTGTACGTGTATGTTTATGTTTTTATGTTACGGTTACCTGTTATGTCGATTCACACACATTCATGCTTTGAGGGACAATTCTGCACTGGTTCCAGCCCAAACTGTTCTTTTCACAACAACGCTCGTCAGCGATTTCCAAATGTGTCCTTTCCGGAACATCTCTCTTCTCACATTCGACCTAAGCATGCAGAGATATTTTCTGTCTAGTGCTCTGTAAGCTTGTTTTTGTTGATGTATTTTCTTTATTGACTATATATCTGGTAATATATATTATTTTACTTAGGTTGATGTTTTGTTTGTTGCCGTCTTCCGTCATTCAATATCTGTTTGCTGCGAACTATTAATATAACAAATATCGATGCAACAGATAATCAGGAGTATTTATTAGAAAAATGTACTAAGTGTTCTCTTCAGTGAAGACTTTTTGGAAGACTGGCGACTGTACTCTGTTTATTGTCTACTTGACTAGTTTGAACGTTGATTCTTTTGTCTATTCGCTTAACTATCTCTATGAACTTCTCTCTCTCTTTCTAATATTACGCTTGAGTAAATAACTCGGATGTGAGTTGTGATGGAGTGGATATCGGCTCGGAAATCAGGGAGCTGAGTTCGCATTCCAGTTGAATTTCTTGCATTCACTTACGCGCAAATACCCCTGAGAAAAATATTAATCCGTATCTTCCCTCCGGTTATGGGTTAAATGACAGGACAGATCGGGTTCTATAGACTTTGCTGGCAACCAAACTACCGCAGAAAGTATTGGCAACCTACTGCGAGTTAATCAACTGGCTAGTCAGTTATGTTTCTTTTGAGACATGATCGTCCAAGCGTGTATCATGTATGGCACTAAATTCATATAAATCTGAGTGTTATGTACTCTGGCCATGAAAAATGAAAGCAGGGAGATAATTTTGGTTTGCTGCCGGTGAATGATTAATATTCTGTTTTTTAGGCTGATTGCACACCGAGTGGATATTCTAGCTTGTAAAAGCAGGCCATAACTGTCGCCTAATGATTTCTGTATGTTTGACCAAATCCCCATCACCTGCTAACAGAAGAGTTATATATACCTGCACTGAGGTTTTTGTATAGCACAACAGATAATTGAATTTGAATAGGATGTCTTTTTAGCACGTTATTGCACACTTTGTCCCTGTCACCCTTCTCTTCTCCGCCGCATCGGCTATTGTCTAAATATTTCCTTGTGTCAGGACAAGCTATGATTCTTGAGTGGCTAAGAAAAGGTATCGTAGAACAAAATGGTAGTGTTATGCCACAAATTTTATCAGCCATTGGTAGATTTTATAAAACAGTGATTGTAACGGATGCTTAGTAATACAATTAGTGCAGATACGTCAATCGATATCAGTAGAAAACTTATAACAAAAACAGGATCAAATTTTTTCTGATTCACAACTTTAGGCACAAAAGAAAAGTATGCTAATGTGATGAAGAATTGACTTCCTTTGACCCGAGAGTACATTGAGTTTCGACAGAAGATTTTGAAAAACTATTTGCAATAAAAATGTTTGAAACGTCAGAAAACAAACGTTATAGTGACACCAGAATATAATATACTAGGAGTATAGGCCGGCGTTGCTCGGGTGTAATGAAAGCTTTAAAAGTAATCCATGGTCTTGGAGCTCAGACTCTTCCTAAAGAATATTTGTGTGAAGTTTGGTGAGAATCGGATAAAAATTGTGGATTTGTATAAGGGACACACAGACAGATAAACAGACACACACACACAAACATCTTGCCTTTTATATATATATATATATATATATATATATATATATATATATATATTATCAATTTTCTGCACTATTGTAAGAACTGCAAAGTTGAAACTTCTGAATATCGTTTCTTATGTCTTTGTCTATGGGTATATCAAATTTGATTAAAATCGGACCACTCCTTCTATAACCCGATTTTTTCGATTATCGATTTTCGATATTTATCGGGGGTACCTCGACACAAAACCTAGCTAAGAATACTCACAGACGCTTATAGTGCAACTATGTAAATTTTCAAGAAAATTGGTTCATCTGTTTCGGAGTCTGCACACACACACACACACACACACACACAGACAAAGTTTCATTTATAAATAAGTTTAGATTAGATTTAGAGAGATTGTGTTGTAAGACAACCGTGATTTGGAAAATCCATTATGTGCGTATTTCTTTGTTGATAAAGGTAAAATAAAACGCAGTGGAAATGCTTGAATTAAAAACAGGTTTCGAAGTCAAAACAGGTGATCAGAAAATAATCAGGCAACATTTTACTTTCAGTTTTTAATGTTTTGCTGAAATTAAAGAATTATCTAAGAAAAATTGGTTACGTCGAAATAGGCATTTAACGATCATCTAGATTCTCTTGTTTGTCCTGGCTTGTAAACTTCTTCCTAGGTGGTGGGTGGTGAAACTGGCATTAAAGCTTCCAAGCCAGTTCGGAAATACCAAGTGAAACTGCAATCTTCTTCTTTGTTCACACCTTCCTGTTTAGCTGCTATAGTCCACAGGAATAACTTCTGTCGCTTATACTGACGTGATGGTCCCAATCATAACAGAGACTTTTTTCTATCCGTTCTTAATGATTGTAATCGTATCCCCAATGAAGAAAGTTCGCTGTTCGCTGATAAAATTCTCCATCTCGCTTTTCTTCACTCAGTTTAGAAGGTTGTCATCTGCTACATATAAAGCAGTATGCTTTGCTCACAAATTCTATCAAAAATATCGGAGAGATGGATACAATACACTGAGAAAGTGTTCTGCGGTATTATTCAGCACAATATCCGGTGCTAAACGGATATGGACTGAACAGTACAATAATTACATTAACAGACAGGATTGAATATACAAGACAGAGAGGAGTGGTTTAGATAGTAATAGTCACAGAAGTAATCAGTCCGAATACTACTCGAATGACACGCCTCAAATGGTACTATTTTTTACTTAAATAGACCATTTCAGGCCATGGGCCAATTGAGAGTGTTGCAACACCTATTCATCCTCGGTTCTTCATGAGTATTATTGCCTGATCTTGCTATAAAAATATGCTCAACGACATATACAGAACTTCCTCAGATTTATCTTCTATCATTTGCAAACCAGATCCTGAAAATTCTTGTCAACTTAACCTCCACTCGGTCAAATAGCAAACGTGATACACCCACTCACGCATACACTAAAAGAAAACACAATATGCAATAAAAAATAAACTAAAAATCCTGCACAATAACAATAAAATAAAAAGTAAAAATAAACAAAAAAGTTAAAACCATGCTCTGTATAAACAATAAAAAAAAAAACAGGGACCTAAAGATAAACCAAGGTTGATGAGTAATAACGGTGTCTTCACCAAACTTCGAAAACGGCATGAACCTGCTCAGTTAAAGTAACACATTCTTTGCGCTTATCAATACTCTGTATCCACTCAGGTATCTTCTTCTTCTTCTTCTTCTTCTTCTTCTTCTTCTTCTTCTTCTTCTTCTTCTTCGTATCTTGTCATTTCAGGACGTAGGCAATCATGGACTTCCACGTCTCTTTATCCGTGGTGGCTCTTAGCACGTTTTCTCCTGTAACATTTCGCAAACCCCCTTTCTGTCATCCACCTGCTCAGGCCCTTCAAATATATTATTCATTGCTCTCCCCTGTATGTTTTCCCTTCTATCTGGCATGTTAGTATCGGGTTCTCCAAGCCGTTATTCTTCATTGCATGTTCCAAGAACCGCAGTTGTCTCTTCCTGATGCTCACTATTAATTTCCTTTTCGTTTCTATTCTTTCCAACACCTCATCATTGCTCACATGTTCGATCCATTATATCCCCAGCATCCTTCTGTAGAGCCACATTTCAGTTGCTTCAAGATTTTCTTTCATCTTTGATAATATTGTTCAACATTCACTACCATATTGAAGAACTGACATCACATAGCAATCCAGTACTCCCTTCTTTGTTTCTAGGGAAAGTTTCCTGTGTCTTGATACTTTACTCATCTTCTGGAACGCGTCCTTTGCGATGCCAATTCGCCTTCTGATCTATGTGTTGCACTTTCCGTCTTCTGTTAGAACATTTCCCAGATATTTAAATTTTTGTACCTGATTGATTTTAGTATCCCCCACTTGTATTGGGCACTTTGGGCTGCCCTTTTTGCTGATAACCATGCATTCGTTTTTCTTGCAGTTTATTTGTAGTCCTTTCTTGTCACTCTCTTCAGCTACCCTCTGTAGAAGGTCCTGTAATTTCCTGTCCGTGTCTGCTATCAGCACTATATCATCTGCGTACCTTATGCTGTTCACATTGTGGCCTCCGACTACAAATCCTGCTGGCGAGAATACATTTTATCAGTAAAACACTGAAAAAGCAACCTGGGCGCAAAGCATGATCAAAACTGAACACGATATATATATGATAAATATACAAATTTAATTTAACCAAACACACACAAACGCACACACATACATGCACACACAACTATATATATATATATATATATATATATATATATATATATATATATATATATTGTTGTGGGGGAGTTCCCCACTTAACAATGAACTCTTCTTTGCCTATATTAACCGTGTACAGTTCAGCGCAACCCATTATTACTTTCCTCTTTATATCTCTTTGTATTTGTTGGTATTTCTTCTTGACGTAATATATGTTCTTGAACATACCACCTTGTTGACTTATTATTTTATGGTCCCATACCGGGTCCGTATCAACTAGCGACGAAGATGATATATATATATATATATATATTAATCATTTATTTAGAAGGTGCAAAGTGTTCTAAATTAATAATTAATAATAAATATTCATTGTCTATTTTTATTTTATATTGATCGATGTTTTAAATTAATGTTTAATTCTTATTCATTTGGATGAGCACACACACACAACCCCCCCATATATATATATATATATATATATATATATATAGTCGCAGACAGATCTGTTTCGCTGTATCACAGCTCATCAGTACGTTTAGACAACCGATTGCTTTTACCCAGGATTGAAACCCGACCGAATTGTCGTCATCGGCGATTCTACCTCTGAGTTTTGGGCGTTCGGTATAAGGAGGCAGACTTTTAGTGTATGATGTATCATACGCCAGTAGTTAGAGTGCTCTAATTCATTAATAAATGAGCAATGCTTAGGCGGTATCGCCACTGATGTGCAGGGGACTACGTAAGAAAGAGAGAAAGCCGAAACCACATCCTAAAAAGGGAACAAGGGATGCGCCTCTTCACCTGTTCAACAGACGTGGGTGGAGTGTGAACCGGGCGATAGTTTAGTCTATCTACTCCAATTGAAAAAAAAGTGTAAAAGAAAAGAGTGAAAGGATTGGAAAAGGATGTTGAGTGAAAGGATGTTCGTGCGGGTCAACTTGTGAATCACTTCCGGGTCAGCCATTGCTGAACACCTGATAAGGAGCAGAAATTGTGTAAATGGCTTCAGTGTTTTGTCTGGTTCACACTCTACATTTCATTTACAGGCATTAGAGTCGAGATATATTAAAATCAGGACCCCGACTATCTGCAAACGTAGAGAATGTGCTATCGGACTCCATATTATTACCATTTATCGCCTACCCACCTCCTCATATTTTTACTCCAGTCCGTTCTGATTCATTTTCATCTTTTAATATTTTAAATGTTGAAATATTGAATTAAAAAAATTCCAGTTGACCCTGATGAAGAACGGGATTGAAACCGGTCGGTCGTTTCTGTGTTTCTCGTTTTTTATTCCATCTATAGTTATTCTATTATCTTTAAATGCCTGTAAGTATGAAATTGACTTTGTTTCCTGCCATCGTAAAATTTTCTGCATACAATACTTTATATATATATATATATATATATATGCAAATGTAGTTTTAATTTATGCCATATTTATGAGCAAAATTTTCAATATCTGAGAGAGAGCATATGTAAAAATAAACGTGAGCAATGAGGCAAAAAGCCAGACTGTTTCATGCTCAACCACATTTTTCATGGCCATAGAATTGCATTCCAGCATCAAAGACACTGTTGCCGCTTAATGCTGGTCTGTGTCTCTTTTTAGATTTACATGCCTCTATCTTGGTTGCCACCTGATGTTGACCTGCTTCTTTCATTTCTGAAATGAGCCTTAGAGTTTGTTTATTATCTAGAACACATATCAGTATGTGTCTGAAGATAGCTACTTGAAATTCACTATTGAATATGGATTATGTTGGTCTTGCGTGTAGAACAATTAATTCTTGTTCTTTCCGACATTTTATAGTGGAATTCATATTTTTTTTTATATTCCCTGATGTTTATTTGTCAAATGCCTCAGTTCCTTCGTCGACTAAACGTCTCCCAAAGAAAACAATAAGGTCTCAAAAATATTATGTCCAACAATGTTCTAAATACTTTTCGCATCTAAATGATTTCCATGGCATGAATTCCACTGAATCTGCCGGGGCATTAACCGACAGAAAATAAGAAAAATCTGCCAAAATCTCAAGAATAAAAGGTTTTCGTCCTTTCATTACAGTCTGGAGAAAACAGATGAAAAACGAAAATTTCCTATAGAATAGAGTCGAAGTCTGAAGGGAAAACAAAGCATCTGATCTGATGATTACATATCAAAGAATTTGGTATGTTCCCAGGAATTGAAAATGTGGTTTTGTGCAGAAAGATATAAAGTATGAAGCGTCAGTCAGTTAATGGCCATACGTGATACACGCTTGGGCGATCATGTCTCGAAAGAGACATGATTGACTGGGTAAAAGATTATCCCGCAGTAGGTGGCCATTGCTTTCTGCAGTAGACTGGTTACCAGCCAAGGCTGTCCTGTTATTTGACTCATAGCTAGAGGAGGAAAAGATATATTATATAATTAAGTAATAATAAGTGGGGGATCAGTTTGCTAGGTCATAACAATATAAAACTGATCCCCCACTTTATGAAACGTAGAAGCCTTATTCATGTTTCCAACTATTATCTTCATTAAGTCAGTTAATTGCCATACGTGATACACGCTTGGACGATCATGTCTCGAAAGAGACATGACTGACTGGGCAGAAGATTATCGAATTCCAGCTGAAATCATTGCATTCATTTACGCGCAAATACCGTTGGGAACGGTATTAATCCGTCTATTCCTTCCAGTTATGGGTTAAATAACAGGATAATAGATTGGGTTCTAGAGCCTTGGTCGGCAACCAGTCTACCGCAGAAAGCAATGGCAACCTACTGCGGGATAATCTTCTGCCCAGTCAGTCATGTCTCTTTCGAGACATGATCGCCCAAGCGTGTATCACGTATGGCACTTAACTGACTGACTGAACATAATAGTTGGAATCATGATTAAAGCTACTACTGGTCATAAAGTGGGGGATCGGTTTTCAATTGTTATGAAGTAATAAACTTATCCCACACTTATTACTACTTAATAATATAATACATCTCTCCCCACTCTAGATATCAGTCAAATGAAAGGACGGCTTGGGTTCTATAGTCTTTGTCGGCAACCAGTCTACCGCAGAAAGCAATGGCAACCTACTGCGGGATAATCTTCTGCCCAGTCTTTCGAGACATGATCGCCCAAGCGTGTATCACGTATGGCACCTAACTGACTGACCCAGAATGCCCTGCTTCCAAACAGCGGATGTGACCAATGCTTATTTTTCACCCATCCAGTCAAAGGGGGATAAGTTACGTTAAATATTTTCTTTAGGGCCACTTGTGCCTTAAAACAGATTAAATCTTGCAAAATAATTTAACTTTATATTTCAAGTTTTAGATGCCTATTCCATTTCTCATGTAAATATAATACGGTTCCCTCTAGTAAATAATACGTAAATTATAATTTAAACCTAAAAATGTGTTGAAAATTGATGCGCCCTTTTTTCGAAAACTAGTATCAGATTATAGAGTATAAAAGTTATAGAGTATAAAGATTATAATATATAAACACAATCTAGAAACTTTGTTAATGAAAGGAATCAAACCAGATCAAAAATTGGTCATTTCTGCCATATCCGATCTGATCAATCCCCATTTTACAGCAGTGTTAGATATAAAAATGTTTACGTGGTCATTGGTGTCGGATTAAATGTTTCCACTATACAACCATTATCCGAAAGACACAACGTCATAAGCCTATCATATTTCATAGAAGGTTTTGACCAGTAACATTCCCTGGGTCTACCATGTTAACCCTTAAAAACGAATCTTTTGTAAGGCATATATATGGATATACTATCTTTGTTTCCTTCGTACTCAATTTGCAAGAATTAAGTTCCTTTCGGGCAAACTTTTCTAACGTCCACTCAGGTCCTCTAGTTTTATAAATGCCATATCAGACCAAACATAGAGCATTGTTACCATATTTGGGCGGAAGCTGCTCTGTCGTCATTTTTTTAGTTTAGATAGAGTACACAAGCATCTGAGAGTTCTTGGCGAAAAAGAATTATTATCCACACTACCAACCTGTCTTTCACATGCTAGATGTTGTGATTCCCTCTGTGATCTATTGCTTCTC
Source organism: Ascarosepion bandense (assembly GCA_037127315.1). Taxonomy (NCBI): domain Eukaryota; kingdom Metazoa; phylum Mollusca; class Cephalopoda; order Sepiida; family Sepiidae; genus Ascarosepion; species Ascarosepion bandense. The sequence goes on along the minus strand of JBBBDQ010001269.1, from coordinate 272,799 downwards.
TCATCGAACGTGCTTGGACAAATAATATTTCTTGGTTCCAATGGGTTTAATCTTCACATCTGAGATCAGCCAAATTACCTCTTCTTCTTCTTCTTCTTCTTCTTCTTCTTCTTCTTCTTCTTCTTCTTCTTCATGTGCCTTGTTCCTTCAGAACGTAGGTGATCATGCACTTCCACTTGGCTCTGTCTCTTGTCGCTTTCAATAATTTTTTCTCTTGGTATAACTTCTAAGCCCTGCTCCATCAACCATTTGCTGTGACTTAACAAGTACGTCTCGCGCTGCTTTCCCCTGTCTCTTCTTCCATTTATCCGACCTGTGAGTATCAAGTTCTCTTGGCCTTCATTACGTGTCCCAGGAACCTCATTTGTCTCTTCATGATTTTTATTAACAGTTTTCTTCTCGTTTGAATCCTTTCCAATACCTCATCGTTGCACACGTGCTCTGAAGATGGTATCCTCAGCATCCTTCTGCAAAACCACATTTCTGCTTCCACAAGCCTCTCCTTCTTCCTTGATGAGATTGTCCAGCATCACTTCCATGCAGAAGGAAAGATATCACATAGCAATCCAACACTCTTTTTGTTTTGTTTCTAATGAGATTCTCCTATGTTTCAGTACTACATTGTAGCAAAACACCCATATTCTCTAAATATTACATCGGTGAGAATAAGTTCCACTCAAACAGATTCTTCCTGCAAACCAATGTCTTGGGGAATAAAGAGTATGATTCGCTTGGTCATTGCGATCTTAACCTGTGATGTCTGGAATTAACCTTTATGTTCCCATCTGATCCATATTACGCTTTAAAGTAACCTTCTACTTCCAGTAGAGCCCCGGACATTGTACACGCTAATTGTTGTAGATTACGGGAATGGGAACCACACAAAATAATGAACAACAAACCAGATATTTGAGATAGAAAAATAAGTATATTAAACATAAAACTACAAACTTGAACGCAGGTTAGTAATCCAGTAATACGATTAGTAAAGAATATATATATATATATATTATGGACACTCCCGTCGATTTCGACGTATGAGTGTCTAACTCAGTTAGACTGCCACACAAAGAATTGTTTAGAGTGGTGAAGGCTTGTGTAGCACCATCTACACTTTTTGGAACTGCTGATAACAAACAATCGGTGCAGAAGTTCTCCACAGATCGCATGAGCAGCAGACCTCAGATATGTAACCCATAACTGGAAGGAAAGGACGGATTAATACCTTTCCCAAGAGTACCAGTGCGTAAGTGAATGCAGCGAATTCGACTGGAAATCGAACTCGGCTCACCAATTCCCCTTTCCGAGCCGATATCCACTGCACCACAATGCACATCCGTCAATAATAGCTTACAGCACCTGGTATTCCCAAACAGTCAACCATCTAGTACTGACCAGGCTCAACGTTGTTTAACTTCGGTGATCGAGCGAGAACCGGTGTATTTAACGTGAGATGACCGTAAGCATATATATATATATATATATATATATATATATATATATAAGGTTTATTTTTATTTTGAGTGCTCTGGCATTTATTTTGTTATAAACAGTGCTCAATATAATGAGTATTATAAAGCTTAATATAATATAATTATATGGTTATACATCAATTTTACATTGAGAGTGGCACTACTAATAAATTTGGTTAGCATGAGGAATTCTTCGGAGTCAAACCCCAAAGTGAATCTCCATTCTGATTAGCCACACAAAAAACACCCACATACATTCACAGTAAACCGAAAGAATTTGTCATTGAAATGTAAACCATCTGCACAACCACACCAACATTGCCTGATGATGAGAACCTATTTCGAAACATACAAATTTCCATGTCGCAACGTAAAATTGATATATAACCATATATATATATATATATATATATACAAATCTTTGAAGTGAAGCCGTGCAAAGAATTAGTATCTCCACGTCTGAAGCTGAGGGGTGTTGCGTCGTAATCTTCTGTTTGAGTGGAGCTCAGAGCTACTATGAACTACTGACGCTGTATTCTCGATGAAACCTCGGTATCTGACGGTATCTCTTGGACTCTTACGATAACTCCCGTATCTCACAATGGCCGAAGTATATGTATACTTAAGTCGAGTCAATTATCATAAAAAAGGGGGAACCCCACAAAAGTAATGCAAAAACGAAAAGATAAATTTTAGCTGTTTTGTGAACAGACCTCTAAAAGGAGTTGTCCTTGAAATTACAATCAAGATATTATTGCCTATGATAAACCCTAAATATGCTCATGTTCCACAATTTTTACCTCCATAAAACAACCCACAGCGAAACCAAATTCCTCGAGTTTGTTTTGGGCCTTTAAGTGATAATTAGCAATAACGAAATGGCGGGTACACAATATAAATACGCAAGTAATACTTATTGTTTCATTTCAAAATGTGTGAAACAGAAGTAGAAGCAAGTAACTCTTCTTTTACGGCTGTTTAAGTCAGAAGCGATCCGTCAGTTGGGTGTCATACGTGATACACGCTTTGGGCAATCATGTCTTGGAAGAGACATGACTGACTGGGCAGAAGATTTTCCCGCAGTAGGTTGCCATTGCTTTCTGCGGTAGACTTATTACAACCCAAGGATACAGAATCCAATATGTCCAGCTATTTAATTCAGAGCTGGAGGGATCTTCTTCTTCTATGTGCCCTGTCCCTTCAGGACGTAGGCGATCATGGCTCTCCACGTCTCCCTATCCCTTGTGGTTCTTAGTATGTTTGCTCCTGGCAACCCCCGTTCCGTCATCCACCTGATCAGACCCTGCAAATATGTTATCCGCTGCCTTCCTCTGTCTCTCCTTCCTTCTATCTGTCCAGTCAGTATCAGGTTCTCCAGGCCCTCCTTCCTCATTGCATAAGTTAGTGATTAATACATTTTCCAGTGGTATTTCCGCCTAAGCCAATGCAACGAATTCAACTTGAATTCAAATTAGAATTCGGTTCTCCGATTTCTCGTTCCAAGCCGATATCCAATGCACCATAAATGCAATAAGTTTCCGTAATCAGAAAGCTTAGAATAGTTCATCAAAATTTTGTGAGTCCCAGTGAATTTTGAGCTTACAATGCTCGACAAGAAATTTCACCTGAATATTACTTCACGATAGAACGCTAGAATCAGTCATCTCGCGAACCGTTTGTGAATTTCAAAAAATGCAATTTTGAGACAGGATAGAATAAATGCGTAGCCATCGACAGCAAGAAATTGTAAAAGATGACTTACAGGCTATTTCCTTGCTGGTTCATCGTCAATCAACGTTGTAATAGGCAGACAAACTTAGTGCCGATAACTCAACAGTTGTAAGACGTTCACATATATGAGGAACTTTGTAAAAGAGGAAAAATGGCTTTGACATAAATTGTCTGTGTGAAATATTGGACAGCGTCACAGTAAGTGTTTTTCACTTTCTGACAAGAATAATAGTTCTATGCAAGGTGTGGAGATTGTTAGCAGAGATAGAAAATTGGTTTCTCTTCGATAATCCGGAGAAACTCATGGTAGATCTTGAACAGACAGCAATATTGTAAAAATATCTCTAATCTTTTTGAGAGATGGTCCATTTAGGTAGATGGAAAATGCGAGCATTTGCATCCTAGGAAAATATTACAGCAGAGATTCTTCAGTCGTCACAGCAATGGGCGGGGGGGGGAAGTAATTCACAGAATTGAAAATTTAAAAAGTCATTTTGAAATATTTTCTTAGGCGTATAAAGTCATATTAAATTATATAATTAAAGTGAAAAGAGACAAATTTTAAGATAGCTAATTCGGAAAGAATGTGCCAGAAGAATAGGAAGATTTACTGAATGAGTAATATATAAATATATATATTATATATATATTTTTCTAGAAAATCACCCGAGGAAGAAGCCAAAAACAATGGGCTGGCTTCGAAACACGAAAAATTTTTGTGTAGTTATACTATGAATTTAAAAACATTGCAACATCCATTACAATATATATATATATATATATGTGTGTGTGTGTGTGTGTGTGTGCGTGTGTGTGCGTGCGTGTGTATGTGTAAAAATATACTCAGTTATGAACTGAGAGTAAGGACAATATTGTTAAATAAAAAGAAGACACGAGGAAAACTGTATTTAACTCACCTAAGAGTTTCGTCCTGTGATGGACTTTATAAAGGTCAGTCAGTTAAGTGCCATACGTGATACACGCTTTGGGCGATAATGTCTCCAAAAGAGACATGACTGACTGGGCAGAAGATTATCCCGCAGTAGGTTGCCATTGCTTTCTGTGATAGACTGGTTGCCAACCAAGGCTATAGAACCTAATCTGTCCTGCTATTAACACATAACTGGAAGGAATAGACGGATTAATACCTTGCCCAAGGATATTTGCGCGTAAGTGAATACAATGGATTCAACTGGAATTCGAACTCGGCTCCCAGGTTTCTCGGTCCGAGTCGATATCCACTGTACCACAACGCACATTTATTAAGGTAAAAAAGCGAAATGCGCTTTATTCCAAATTACGTATCTACAAACCCAATTTCACTTTAAAAAAGGCCACATTAATAAAAAGATTAAGCAATTTATTCAGAAGAAGAATTCTCGAAAGATTTCTTTCTTTCTTTCTTTCTTTCTTTCTTTCTTTCTATCTATCTATCTATCTATTCAGTACAACCAAAATATCTATTTGCACCTCAGTTTTTTACCAACCGCATCTATTCTTATAGATACGATACAGACTAACATACATAATAAAAATCCCAAAGAAAACGGTTAAATTCCCTTAATTTTAACATCTCGTGACATTGTAGAAGACATGAAGAAATTCAGAAACTATACATTTTCTGTTAATCTTTTTTAATGATTTGTGAATGGTTTTTAGAGTTGTTAAAACTGTTTCTGTATAGATACGTAATTTGGAATAAACTGCATTTTGTCTGTTTGCCATGATAAGGTCCATCACAGAACGAAACGTGTAGCCGGGTTAAATACTGTTTTCTTCTTGTTTTATTTTTTATTTTACCATATATATATATATATATATATATATATATATATATATATATTACTCATTTGGTTCAATCTTATTATTAGGTAGGCAGAAATAAGGAGAAATCACGTAAACGCGACATTATTTTGTGTAACCTACCCTTCAGCCATAATATCCAAACAAACATTGGTATATTCTTCCTAAACATAATTCACAAATATTTCTACCATTTACCGACACTAAAAATATTCAACAAAAACAATGTTAAAGTTAGTTATAGTTGCATTAATGTCATAAATAATTATATTTCACAACATAATAATATGATATCAAATAAATACTTGGCCCAGCTAAATATTATCAGTCAACCTACGACTAACAATAATGACCCTTCATAAAATCATTGCAGCTACGGAAAAAATGAAACCTGTCCATTGAATGACCAATATATTTCCGAATGTATTTTTTTTAAAGCTCGAATTTCATCGAAAGTTTATGTTGTTAAATTTTACTTTGAGATCACATTTAACAACAGAAAATACAGCAAAAGCACTGCTTTATCCATACATTCAGTCAGTTAAGTTTCATACGTGATACACACTTGGGCGATCTTGTCTCGAGAAATGACTGACTGGGCAGAAGATTATCCGCAGTAGGTTGCCATTGCTTTCTGCAGTAGACTGGTTGCCAGCCAAGGCTACAGAAACCCAATCTGTCCTGTTATTTAACCCATAATTGGAAGGAATAGACGGATTAATACTTTTGCCAAGGGTATTTGCGCGTACGTGAATGCAACGAATTCAACTGAAATTCGAACTCGACTCCCCGATTTCTCGTTCCGAGTCGGGAATGGAGAGTAAAAAACGATTAGAATCCAATTATTACCTGGAATACTGTCGCTCATTTCAAACCTTACAACAAAAATGGAGACAGATGTTACTTATACTACTTAGATAAAGCTGTCATCTTAAACCTTATATAACCGAAATCAACTTAAGAAAAACGGAATTTAATGACGACATTCTACTATAGAAAAAAAAACTTACTGAAATTGATATAAATTCTTCTATACTTTTGCTTCTTTCATTCATTCTTTTTTCCTCACACCCTTGCTTTCCCCACTTTTCTTTTTTCCTCCTGAAAATATTTCTAATAATGAAAATGAATTACGCCCCTATGATTTTTTTCCTGCATGTTAACACTTTATATAATTTTTTATTTTAATTTTAATTAAAATTTTTAATTTATTTTTTTTTATCTCAATCTAATCTTAGATTATTCAAATTTTGCTCTTGTTATTTTAAAAGCAGTAGCCTCAGTTTATAAGATTTAATGTAAAAACTCACAGATTTCTTTGGAAGGTTGGCAGCAGGTTGGAATGTGTGGCTTTGTGGAAGAATATAAGCATACATTTTGTATGTTAAAACATAGAAATTTATTAAAAGAAAAGAATAACGTGAATTGGCAAAAGTTAATGTCCAGTGAGAAACAAGTAATTAGTAAAGAGTATCAAGATTTGTAGAAATGTTCGTAGTAGTTCTTGCAGCAGTGAGTTTATGTGTACGTATATAAGTATGTATGAGCATTTGTTTGGTAAGAGTGTCTTTTGAAGTATTCGCTCAGTCTTAAAGCGTTCCGTACGGTTATCACTTAGACGGGTGAACGTTGAAGACAAAAAAGTGATAGAGAAAGAGAGAACCAACAATAATGGAGGTTTAACACGGGTACGTGTTAACTGCTCATCATCTCTTAACTCTCTGACCAGGGTCGTCTTGTTTCCTCTTTTTATTTCGTTCGGGAATTCACTCCCGCATGTGATTCTGGCCTTTCCTTTGGACAACAAACTTTTCGCATTAAGGTTTGAAATTTCGCAAGTTTTATGTGTCTTAAACAAAATTTTTGAATTTGAGAATATTCGCTTATTTCTAACAATGTGTTAAATTTGAATATTTTAAATTTGGTACTTGATTTGTTCACCACGGATGTAAATTAGTAAGTAAGCATATATATATATATATATATATATATATATATATGTGTGTGTGTGTGTGTGTGTGTGTACGAATCGCTCATTCAGTAATGGATTAGAGCTCTCTGGCTATTGGGCAGGTATAATGACAATATACACGCTAAAAAATGTCGGCCTTCTTCTTCCGAACGCCCATAGCCCAGGGGTAGAATCGCCGAATAACGCCAATTCGGCCGGTTTTCAATCCTGGGGTAAAAGCAACTGGAGTCTAACCGCACTGATGAGCTGTGATACAGTGAAACAGATCTGTTTGTGGATGACAATATATATATATATATATAAAGTATTAATAGATCAGTCCTCAATGCAATTTAACAGAGCCAAAACTGCATATTTATAAATATACATATTATCCTAAGTTTTAACAAAGACTCGGAGTTTCATGTATAATACACTCACCAGGTGCATATTATGAACTAATCATTTTCGATTTGAATGATTATAGATTGCTTAAGTAATGCCATTATAAATTATAAATTGGTTAGGCCGGTATCTCTTTTCATTGAATGTATAATTTACCGAGGCTTATATCGAAATCCCATGGAATAGACAACTAAATCATGAGAAGTTAAAATTTATTTTATTGAGATCCGATTATCGTACGTTAATGGGAACGTCACTGTTTATATTAGAACGTCCCTAGTTTTGTTTATATTAACTTTGAATAAGTATTTCTTTCCAAGAATAAAAAATAAAAAATTAAATTTAAAGAAAATTTAAGATAATGAAAGATCAGAAAAAAGAAGAAATATAAAATAATTATAAAATTGAATAAATTAATAAATAAATACGCACGAATGTACGCGCACACAATTACAAAAACACGCATACACATGAATTTATGATCCAAAACGCATACACGGATATATATATTAGGAACGTTGGTCACGTAATAACTCGTTTACAAATGGAATATGTATATATATATATATATATATATATATATATATCTGTGTGTGTGTGTGTGTGTGTGTAGAATAAATGAAAATCCCTAAGTAAAAATAGAAAAAGTAAGAAAACGCTATGAAAGAAATGGAAAATACAAATAAGAAAAAAATATAGATAAAGTAGTTAACAAACGAATTACATATATATATATATATTGGTCAAGAAATATTAATCCTTCAATACGTACCCTATACTCGTATATATATATATATATATATATATATATATATATATATATATATATATACATAAGCGAGTATAGGGTGCGTATGGATGGAATAATATTTCTTGACCAAAGAAACACTATTCTTTAAAAAATGCTCAGAATAGAGCTAATAATATTTATTCAGAAATTATAACATGGATATATTATAATATCACTACAAAATTACCTATTTTATTTCCAAACTTCTTGTGTCTTGTCAAGTGATGTGGTTTATTTTAAATTGAATGGTTTTAAAAGGTTAAAAACAAGTAAACCCCCTTTTAATCAGGGAGACGAATTCGCTTTGACTGTATCCAATATGGAGCAATTTAGTCTGTGTACAAACAGAGCTTTAAAATTTAACAAACAAATTGACAAATTGATAAAAGCTAAATTTTCTAATTTGTGTAAGTATATATGCGTGGGTATATTAATCTGTATATGTGTCTGTTTGCCAGCATTTGTGAATATACTCGTCTATTTTTCCATGTGTGGATTTTTGTAGGTTTATTTATGTATGCGTTCTTTCTCTTCCTCGTTTAATATATGAATAACTTTCTAAATCTAATAAATTGTTAAACTTAGAATTTTTTTCTTAAATTTCGCAAAAATAATGAAGTATATATGACACTTAATTAATAATGCTGACCTCAATTTAATCAAATGTTAATACCAATGCCCCCCAAGATTATTTTTAAGTCTGCCCACATATTCTCCGATAGAAGTTGCTTTACTCTGATTGGTCGAGATTCTACATACAACACTGCCTCCCTGATTAAAAGGCGTTTTGCTTGTTTTTAACCTTTTAAAACCATTCAATGTAAAGTAAACCACATCACTTGACAAGATACAAGTGCCGAAGCAAAATAGCTACTTTTGTAGTGATATCATAACATATCCATGTTATAATTTCTGCTGATTCCATGCGATGATGGCTTAGTGGGTAGCGACTCCGACTGACACCAAATCGGTCGAGTTTCGATCCCGGCCAGAAGCAAGTGGATGCGTCTAGCCACACTGATGAGCTGTGAAACAGGCTTGTATGTAGATGACTAATATATATATATACATATATATATATATCCTTTATTTACTACCCCAGTTTATTAAACAAAAAGTGAAATAATGATCACATGCAGCCATTGAATCAAATTCATTTCTGTTGTTTATAATTTCCATTTTATTCGTTAGCATTTTCTTTTTCAAAAGTGTTTTTTGATTAATTTGAACAAACCTTGTGGCGTCCTATTCAACATACGATAATTAGATCCCAAATATTTTTTCTCCAATAGATTTTAGCTTGTTATTCTGGAGCTTCTTTTTAAACCTACATAAATTACATTTAATAAATAGAAATATTGACACAGTGGATTTATAATTTATAGTGACTTTAATTTTAGCAAAGCTAATACTTAAATAGTTAGTGACATCATAACGGTCTCCTAAGGAAACTTCGAAGTCGGCGTGAATCTGCCCTGTAAAATAGACAAACTCTTTGTACCTATCAACGCTCTATCTACACCCGATATCGAGCACTTTACGATAAATGCCTGCTTCCTAAAATACATTATAGGGTAATTTTGAAGTTTGATAAAAAAAATGGATTCACCCATGAGTTTTTCATTTTCCTTCCACATATAACTAAAGCAACTTTACGAGACATTATTTACCAAATATCAGGCAAAATGGCAAACATAAACTAGAGTTATAACAGAAAATAATCTGTATGTAATACTTACGCGTGTTACTGTATATATTGAACACATTTTTACACAACTGTTTAGCGGTTTAATTTGACTCTGACAAATAATGGGTTTATATATATATATATATATATATATATATATATATATATATATATATAGTGTTTAATGGCGTTAAATTGTGATAATGTTTAGCGCCAAGGTTGTTTATTCAGTGTACGCATCGCTCATTCAGTAAAATGAATTAGATCACTCTGGCTATTAGGCGCGTATAATGATAATATACACGCTAAAAAGTCTGCCTTCTTCTACCGAACTCCCATAGCTCAGAGGTAGAATCGCCGACTTACACCAATTCGGTCGGGTTTCAATCCCGGGTAAAAAAGCAATCGGAGCCTAACCGTACTGATGAGCTGTGATACAGCGAAACAGATCTGTCTGCGG